>JANSTX010035520.1:0-13514 GCA_027564355.1 Penthetria funebris | reverse complement strand
TTCAATATATACGCGTATATACTACCAAAGTCAGAAAGAAAATACAATCTTTGACTTGAAAATGAGGAAAAAATGAAAGAAAATTCCATTATTAAGCTCAATGAAATTAAATGAATGAAGCAAAAAGAAAATAGTAAATTTTTATTGATCGAAAATTTTATTATACAATCGAGAATTTCCTTCTATATTTTGTGAATATACCAGTTGGTTGATGACACGTACAATAACAATAATTATCATCATCATCTATCAACCTACCGCCTTTCAGCCTACACTTTGTAATAGGTTAATATTGTTTTAATACGCTCGATTTTAAGTTTAAGCTAATAACCCGACTATTACAACGGACACATGAAGTTATAGATCGTCAATGAATAACAGCCATTGAACACAGTCGCTGGTGAGATCTCACCTTCACTTCACTTCACACCTTAATCCTTGCGTTTTACTCAGCCGTCAATAAAGATTACACTTAATATTTCCCCACTAAATATAATAAATTTATTAAAGTGAAGTTTCCGGAATTCTGTAGGAAATTAAAGGATATACGTAGTGTGGAGGTTACAGTTCGAGAATTATTCTAACCACTGCTGGTTCCACTCGTACCAAAAAGTAAACCAACTACAGTTATATTTAGCTAGAACCTTATCAATTTCTTGGCCAACCAACCCAAAACTCTCAGTTGCAATTGAAAAATTGAGACAAATCTGGCAGTAATTGTTGATTGACAAAATTAAAATTTAAAAAATGCAATGTTTGTGTGCGAAATACACAGTTGAAAAACACACTTAGGAAGTAGACGGCGTATTGTTAATATGATATTAATAATTCTCAAAACATCCTTTAACACAAAATTTATGTAAAACAAAATATACTAAATTTAAACAAGTGGCCATTAGCATATTTGAAATAACAATTTCTTATTCAAAAGGTTACAGGTCGCTTGAACGAAAATAATTTATAACCGGATAAATTATGTACATAATTCAAATTCAATTGATATATCACGGAAATGGTTTCGTCAGTATGGTTTTAAATATTGCCAATGCAGATTTATAATGTAGTGATTAGGTGTCCCGTTTTCTAATCATTACCTTTCAGTAATGATTGCAATAATGTTGATGTATTCGGGCATATAATTATATATACATAACCGCATGTTTTCTAAAACTCTCGATTACTTGAATCGATGAAGTTTCTGTTAGTTTTTTTTTCAAACTAAAGTTTTTCCCTAAAAGTGGCTACCCATTAATGTTTATTAATATTAATTAATATCACTTTGTGAATTTTGTCTTGAATTTTTGAAGATCGCATATAGTTCAGGAAACACAACTTCAGAAATATGGTCCCACAGACGAGACGGACGAGATATGAAAGCGCCCTGAAATTTACATTATATGCGAATGCTATATTTACAGATCTTGAATGCGTGGCGCATGTTAAAAGGGAATACCCAGATATTATGCATAATATCAGTGATATTAACAGATAAATTGCCATTATCATATCTATTAAATATAATAAGTACACTCATATTAAGTACACATTATATGTTAAAAAAAAATTAATGTGACCGCATACCCTATTATCACCTATAAATCGACGGACACGTTTTCGAAATATGTCGAGAAAGCCCAGGGTACTGGAGTAGCTGCTCATATGTAAGAGTTGCGTGTTATTATAGGTACTGTACATATTTTATATATAACGTTAATATTATTCGGGCTGGTATATTTCTTACAATGATGCATAAAACTAAGCCTTAACGCAACATTTTGTTAAGATAAGTCATAATGTTGATCTATCCCAAAATCCGTATTTGCGATCATGAATAATTATTGTTAGATTCCAAATCGGTTATGATCTAAAATTTGATAAATTTTATATTTGATTGGATCAGTTTTTTTTTTAGAATACGCTAAACGTCCTAGCACATCGCCAAGTGTTTTGGAATATAAAAGTACGACAAAGATCAACATAAACCTACGTGATTTTTATAACCGGATAATTATAATTGAGACTATATTTTGTAGTTGGTGAATTTCAATTATAGTTGTATGGGTTCACATTATTTGAAAGAAGCATATAAGAAATGGTAAATTAATATTGAAATACCGCCCAATGCGATGAGGCGTAAAGATTAATATGATGATGAGACACCAGAATTGCGATGATGAGTATCTGCGGTAGTTGTTACGTGTAGTCATGTTCTAAACGAGTTTTCTTATGATTATCAATAACAACTAAAGTAATGTCAGACATCATTACTTACTTTAGTTGTTCTCGACTTCCAAGTTAATTTATTTCGTGACGTACAGGAATAAAGAACTAGACGTTATATATACTAACTCTGAATAATCTACTTTAATAGTGTCAGATTTTCTTTTCTTAACTTTAACATTAGATAATATTTTATTTATATTTCGGATCACATGAATATAATGAAATAAATCAATTTCTCTTTCATTATTTACATATACAGACGATTATATACTCGTATAAAGTCATTCTTTGTAGAAGAAAAACGTTTCACATCTTCTATTGTATAAAAAGACGCTGGATTGTCTGCCATTGCATTTCTAAAATAAGCATCTATCGAAATTAATTATTGATGAGTCAAGTTAGTCTGACTAGTTTATTGTTGTAATGACAGACAGATTTCAAACCAATAGATTACCATGATGCTAACCTATCTCAATAAATCTTTTCATAGTACAGAATAATATTTATAGTCGTATTGTGTAGTATGTACATAAAATTATATACGATTGGGATATGGGAAATTACATTTTATTTCTAATCGTCAGAATGAATCATCTCTTTATTGTTTGCCCGCATAAAGATAGAAATCATTCATTCAATTAAAGTTCAACATTTCAGAGTAATACAAAGTAATATGCTATCAATATATTATTTCATCGAATGAGATTCAATGTCAGACTCAGAATATATAATTTACAATGTCAAGAAGATCGCTGGATTCGTTAGGATCGATCACAAAAGTGAATTGAATTTCTGACCATAAGGGCTTGCAGTACAACCGAGTGGTGGGCGTCGGGAAGTTATCGTATATGGTACTCACATAAATTCAAACACGGATAAAATTTCAAGAGCAATGACGTTAATCGCACAATTAGGAACAAACATCTAATTCCAGCAACTTAGACAGAAGTGTGCTTGCAACTCGCAAAGTTAGTTAACGAAAAAGGTCAACAAATAATTTCGGATCAGATGAGAATACAAGGCGAATATGTCAATATGTGTAAAGTACCCCTTTATAGGGTTCTGTCAGTAATCTAGGTATTTTGTTATAAATTGGACATTCTAATAATTTTGAGAAGAAAATCAGTTACACAAATCAGTCTAAAGCCCTTTGCTATATCATACCTCGTTCTGCCTACTTTATTGATGAAAATGACATTTAAATGTCTACAGGCTAGAGGTACGTGATTCCGTCGAATACACCTCCTGAAGAAAAATGTCTTTCTAGATTACTGCAGCATGGGTAGAAAAATACCGTTAATCCTCGCGGAGGTTTACTTAATCCTCGGCGAAGGTTTACTTAAAACATTATCGATCCTGTACGACATAAGAAAAACTCATCTAACCACCAATTGAAAGCGTCCGCTTCCTCCGTATATTCGCTATAGATACATATTGCATTATCATTGCCGTCGGGCAAGTAGATAGCCATCAGGACAGTTCTTTAAGCCATTTCTCGGAACTCTAGCCGAATCAATCGTATTTTCGATTGAAGGTCGATGCATTATTCATTACAGAATCCTTGAAGAAGAATACATTGAATGTACACTTAAAATAAATTATAAGGTGCTTTATGTTGAATATGTCAATTATTGTGTACATATACTTGTGTAGTCATACATCTCGTAGATTGTAATTTACTTAGAAAATGATAATTTCATTATGTAAAGTCAATTATAATGATTGTGTATTTGACATTTATGAAGTTTGAAGCTAAATGCGGGTTGGTGAATGCGTAGGTGTATATGCAATTAGTATTCAAATTTTCGCTATACAAAATTAGTTTTTTTTTTTGTAGAATATTATAATAAATTAATTATTCACAAATTTTTATAAACTTACAAAATAACAAATTGCTTATGATATTTTTGCCTTCTACCTACCAGACAGTGTCTTCTTTACAAAGATAATTTAACGTTATTTTAACGAGTAGTGGCAATCAGTTAATTTATAATTTAATCAGTTAATACTAATTTATTGTTAACGATATAATTTATATATGTACAGACAGATTAGATATGTTGGGAATGTTTTACCTTTAAGACTTCAAGACAAATTGCACCTTAATAAATTTTCTGGTTTTCACTTTTATTTATATGAAACTTTGTATAGTTAGTTATACGAGTACTCGTATATAATTGTATAGTACCACAGTTTTAAAATTTAAAGACAGTATCATGCTTTAGGATTTGCACCATTAATATAATCCTTATCTAAATAGGATGGATCAAAGTATTTATTTTCCAATAAAACTTGCCATTCTAATTTTATAGTAATGTGTTTTAAATCACTAAAAATTATAATACAATCATTTAATATGTAATATAATTACTTAACCCTTAACACATTGTGTAACTTCAATACATAAGGACATATTTCAACAATAGTATGTGTGATTGGAACAAAAAATATGGTGTCAATGTCGTATTTGTTAACTGGATGCCAAAAAAAAAAAAAACGACTCACCAACAAATTATACAAACGGGCATAAGTCAATCCTTAACAACTTGGTGTGATGAAAAATACAGGCATACGTTATATAGAAATGAGCTTATATTTAGAGAGAAACGTATGTTCTGGCTAGAGATGTATATTCAACAACATCACTGTTGTAGCTGACTATTCGAAAGGTCAACGATGTTTTCTCAGTTTTCCATAACCTGTAACAGGTTCCATCGAAAAAGTACAATTTCATAGATAATTGCTTCCAGTTGGCAAATTACTCTAATTTTCTTTATTGTTGAACAATACATCAATCCGGTACTATGATCCATGTGTCTCGGCATACCAGACAACAAAACGGTTTCACATGATATCTTTCGACTGAGTGTCGTTCAACTTTGTCGATTCAGATATGGTGCTAAAAGTTCAAGTCCAAATCATTTCGGCAATGCTATACAAAGTCACAACTATGTTAATGGAATTGATGTTATTTATTAGGTGTCGCATGCATACTACTTACTATTTTCGTTGATTTTTATTTGATGGCATGGCAAATTGAAGTTATAAACGGCCATTTCGTGGAGGTACAGTTAGCAATTGATCAAGAATGGATATGTATGCAAAAACTAATGTGCAATGCAATCATGTGAATATAATTCAAAATACTTTCGATTATCCAATGAATATCGCAACTAGTCGAACATAGAATCCATCAGCAAACACGTGTTTATTATCAATTAAAATTTGAATAGAATTAATGCGTTAATAGCAATTTAAAACACGCTATTCCACTCATTAATAAGCTAAGCTTAATTTAGATACAAAATGTTTACATATATACTAGTACTAGTATTTATTCAAAGATTATCAGAAAATCAGATTATGTACAATAAACATAGAATAATTAAAATAAGAGCACGATTTTAAAATACATTGACAGATTTCATGAAAAACATATGTACGTACACGTTTTGATATTTAATTCCAATCAATAAAATATGAAACAAAATATCTATTGGTAATCAAAGGCAATCATTGTCTGACTATATACTTATATGAGGGCGAATTGATAATGAAGATAAACCTAAAAACAAGGACATACTTTTTTGAATCAATTTATTTTCCATCTAATCTCTGTATTCCAATCTACTAATTCCTTCAGAATAATAGGGTCCGTTATGGTCTGCAAAATGTGCGGCGAATTTAATCTAAATATCTTTACATATTTTTTGATGTTCGGAAAATGAAGAAAATCGCTCGATGCTAAATCTGGAGAATACGTGGAGAATACGCGGTGTGTATGAAAAAGAATTTCATAACCTAATTCGTGTCATTTGAGCATGGAAATTACCAATGAAAAATAGATTTATTTATTTTAAATGTGGAAGTTTTCGCTTAATTTCTACTTGCAAACGGTCTAGTAATGCCAAATAATTTGCACTGGTTAATGCTTAGCCTTTTTCTAAACAGTTGATACAACCTATGCATTCCAGAAAACAATGGCCATAACCTTTCCTGTCGATGGAGTGTTCGACTGTTCTTTAGTTATTTGTGTATAGTTATTAATCAATGTTTCATCAATAGTGATGAATCGTTCCAACAACATTAAGAAGTGGTCACACGAATGCGATTTTGGTCGATTACGAGTATGAGCAAACTTGACGGCATCCGTCTTGTTCTTGGAAAAATGTTAATTATGTGTGCATATGAGATGTATAACATATCCATATATCATGGATTTTGTCGATCATTTCTTAAGTATAGTCACCTTTTTGGACCAGCTAAAAGATAAATAAAACAAAAATTGTTTGACGTAATATCGTTTTTGTAGCTCTTAGATGTTTACCTTTATTGTTAATTCGCCCTCGTATGTTTGTAGAATTTTATAATCAAATCAATACCTTCATATTGGAATGACTAAACAATAAATTCATAAAATGTCTCTTGTAAATTTATATTTATATATTATTGTTAAATTACAGTAGTAGCAAAAATATTGCAGCAATTCATTTATGTTCTTCAAGCATCGGATAAAGCAAAAAAAAAAAAATTTTGATAAATACAACCAAGCGAATGCACTTGAAATGACTCGTCTAGATGGATAAAAAAATGCAATGAAACATTCATTACGAAATGCATTCATCACATTATGTAATATGTACATGATATATTCGACTAAAATATACTCGTATGTGTAAAATTAATTAAAAATCTATCAATTATAGAAGAAGATGCTACATGTGTATGCCAATTATATTGTAAATTCTAATAAAAATCTATTGTATATAGTAAATGCTTATCAATAGTGCATTCAAGACGCAATATGAATAAATACACATAAAAATCATTTAGCACCTTCATATGCTAAACATTGACAAATATTGTGATCGAATTTCCGTTCAAAACGCGTGACCGTAGAAATAATTAGATGTTTTACTTCGGTGACATCACACAGTTAACATGCTAGCTAGCATTCGTGAACATTTACGGTTAAATGTTGACTTCCCACACTGAGTGCTGGCTGAGATAATGATGACTATAAATTGCATTGCACAATTTGTAATACTAAAATGTTAACTTGGTGACGAATGGAGTGGCTAACTATCATCGAGGTTACTCAACCAAATCTTTATCTCCAAGCGGTGTCATCGGTAACTCGATCACGGTATACGTAAGTAATGGCATGTTATCGAGACTAAAAAGATGGTGATAATGTCGTGTTTGTCGACTGGTTGATAAATAATACTGCCCTATGCGGGGGCGTAAAGGGTTAGACGATGAAAATATTAACTTGATTTTATCGTCATTAATCTTTAGCGTCATACCTATGACACATTGAGTTCATTGCAGAAATTATATGATATACAAAATTTATTTTCATGAATGTTGGTAGATTTGTGGTCAATTTGTACATCTAATTACATATGGATACAAACAGAAATTCTCTTCAATTAGTTTTAATTGCCTTAGATGTTTACGATTTATGGACACACTACATGAGGAGTAATAATTGAGGAATATTATAGTTATGTATAACTTCACTTTATTATTAAATTGTAAAAGCTTGTCAAAAAAATACCTTTATTTGAAATCCTTAGATAAAATTTGCTAGTTAATTTCAGTTTATACAATTAAAAAATTATTGTTGATTTTTAATTATGTATATGCGAGGATGAATTAATCTATGCCAAAAATAGATAGCCCTAAATTACAACAGAATATCATAAATTACAACAGAATATCAAATACATGTACGTGTGTATAACATAATTATAATTATTATATTCAAAACTGAATTAATATTTATTTAGTATGTTACTAATTTCAAATCAATTAAATTCAAAAATTGGATAATTTTCCATCCCACACAGGAAAGGATAAATACTCGTATATGTGTATGATGAAGATGGTGATGATAATATTGATGATGATGATTATCTGCTGATGTTAACCATATCAATACATACTTTTGCTAGAAATGAATTTGAATTCCATATTCTATACTGAATTAGAATGTAGCAAATATACTTTCCTTCAGAATGATATTTTGAACCGTTGTATCTAGCGACACCAAGTACGCCACATATATTACTTGTTATAATATATTGCAAATGTCCTTTTATCGAAGGTTTTGTAAAAAATCATTAACTTAAAGATCAAGTTGACGCATATTGGGTACGAGTGACTGCACCCTAATTAACTAAGACTTTTGACAGAATTTGACATGGGTCATTATTATCAAAGCTAATCTCTAATGGTACAACATTTGACAAATTGGATCTCAGACTATTTCTGCTGAAAGAGCACCCAATTTAGGTTGTCCTTTTGATATTTTCAAAAACTTGGTGCAGGTGTTCACCAGAGATTTTCGCTATCAACTACTAATCTTTATCAATGATCTCTTTCTTCTTACCTCATAATCAATTTTTGAACAAATAGACAACAAGGTTGAAAAACTTCATAACTTCGGTGTGCAGTTAACACAGCAGCTTATTTTTTTCTTTCAGCTGGGTAATTACCGTACTGATGAGAACTGTTAGTTTGAAACAAGAGTTCAACTTCTTGTACTTTTATCATGTGATTTCTACAGTATTTTTAAGGTTCAATTCAAACCATTACTGTATGATATTAAACATACATACATGACAATCTTAATCAAAGTTATTAGTTTATATATTTTTATATATTTGACCGAGATGCAAAAGAATAAAATCCCTAATAAATAAAAGGTTAACTGGGGTCATGATCAATACTTTGTGTGAAACTGTTTCTTAAGAATGATTTAAAGTTAATTTCTGATTAGAAGGTTTTGTAACAATCCATTCACGGTAGACGCAACTATGTTTACTATCGTATAAACAAACTTCTCCTATGATTTTACTTAGCTTTCTTGACTAAATTGACGATCGTTAAGATTGCTACAATAGTGCCACATTATTAAGTATAGTTTCGTCTGTAGAAAATTTTTGCAGAAGATGTGTATCTTGAACTATATGCAATAGGTATTTAAATTGGTCACATTGCCAGATAATACCAACATATGTACACTTATAGTCGAGTGTATCTTGATTGGAGTTTGTACATGCATTACACCATTAAATGGTATATGTTGCAATTTCTTTTTTCATCGTATATATCCCTGGATTCTTTCCTACTACCCTTTTTATATTGCTGATATATATTTAATTATTTGAAAGCATCTATCGCGTTATCTAATTCTCTCAGTCTTCGATATCGTAGAACAACTAAAGTCTCTATTTATAGTCACAATAGGGGCCTGTCGGCTACTTATATTATTACATAATATAGTGTTCTATTTCATTACATAAAAATTATATTTACCCTATATATGAATCAATATCTAATCAATAATCGGTAAACATACTCGTAAATTCGTACAAAAGTTAATATTTTAAAGATTTTTATGTTGACAGTCAAACATATAAAATTTTAATAATAAAAAGCTGAAAGACTTTGTACATTTGAGCTGGAATGATGAAATTGTTATAGCATATACGAATGTTCGCTACATTTATAATAGTCAATAAAATTTCATATAATGTCGCTCAATTTTAAGTACTTGAATTTTATATTACAAATTACAAGTATGCATAATATGAGTAAAAGTAAACAACAAATATATTACGTAATTAAAATGCTATAGGGAAAAAAACTTTGTTTTATTCATTTAAAATAAATAACGATTATTCCTTCCAGTGCTTGTCAAGATTGTTCCCTTTTCATTTCTAAACAAAAAAATAACTTTCATTGGAAAATATAATTCAGCTGAAATCAAAAATACAGATCTAAAGACAACATATTTGAGCACACACTTTAAAATACCATGACATTTGTTTACTTTGAGATGCTGAATTTTTAGTATAGGTACATTTGATTTACAGAGCAAAACAAACTATTTTTATATAGTATCCTTCAGATCAGAATTTCATACATTTAATCCAAACATTAAACCCATCAACAAAAATATATATATGTCCCTAACATATACTGATGAAACAATTACGCGTACAATTCTCACATATAGTATGGGATCAGACGGTGATACTAGAAGATCTTCGACAACGAGTAAGACTAGGAAGATCTTCGGCTTCCGTCAACAAACACGATTTAGAATCTGTGGAATTCGTTGCTAAATTACAACAACGTTCTTGGTCTGAGCAAGACTCGATGTTACGATAATGGTTTTCGATACACATTGATAATCAATTCATTAATAAAATGCAAATCACAAATATGTGAACCAGAAACTAATGTATATTTAATCACATAATCACAACAAGATTCAATATAGTAAGTTAAAATATATAAAATTGTTTAAGCACCCACGAATTTAGGCAAGTATTATATATGAAGATGATAAAAATGTATTTTATAGTCAAGATATTGTTATTTGTATTTGCGACGCAAGTGAATAGAAGGAGCGTTGTCCACGGATATTTATGCATCGCCTACAGATCTGCCAGTCTCAACAAATTCTCATTTGACATTGTACTTATATTGACGAAAACCTAAATTTAATACACATTGTTATTTGTCAACCTTTCAAATTTTTCTGTACCAATAGTACCGATTAATACTTAGTTTTAAAAGTCACAAGTAAAAAATTTTTGAAATATACCTCATCACATATCATGCGGCTCAGTATTTACCTCGTTCATAACCCAGTACAAAAACAGCAGGAACAATAGTGGTGTTAGTATACATCCATATTTTACGTTTGAATTTACATCAAAAATATATGCCATTAGATCAATTGTTTAACAATAATTCCTAATGTATTGATATTTCAGGTACTACACAATTCACTACTTATAATAAGATAAGACCTTCAACATTTCGGGTGAAATGTTATATAAAAAAATTAAAAAATTAAAAATAAATACGAATTTGATGTCACCACAAATTGAAACAAATTCCCTGAATTGTATTGTAGCCGGTGTTCGGTCAACCATACTATGAGAAACTTTTACTTTGAACGTATTCAAGAGATTGTGATAGTACTCCATTTTTCGGATCCTCAATTGTCCTGTTAGTTTACTCATTCGCATCTCAATAACTACTAACTGTTGGTTTATATTACGTATTCCGTGTATATACCCCTTAACAGACTTCTATAAAATCCGATTCAATAAAATCATTTATTTCGCTTACAATGTAAATGTTTAAGCTGTGCAGAATGTAAGCACCCAACTGTCTAGGCAGGTAGAGTTGAATGTTATTTTATTTCCTATAATTGGACGAACAACCGTACATCTTTGACCTTGCAATTTTAGCCGTGAATTAATCAATTTTAGCCGTGTATTAATTAATGTTAGTATCAAATTACCATGGAGAGAGGTACTGCAAACACTTGGTTAGGAATTTAATTCACTTTCGTGTTTAATTCTAAACCAGATTATGATTGGTGCAGGATTATTGTCAACCGTAGAAAGTGGAATTATACAGATTAGATTATACACTGATTCATTTGATTTGTATTATTATTATTAGTATTATTATTGTACATACATAAATTTCAGCATTTTTCTATTTGTGTAGCCGACTATTATCGCGGTCACTCAATCCATCTTTTGCTTCACGCGCTGTCATCGCAGTAACTCGATTCAAGATATATGTCAGTAAATGGCGTTTGATTGCGAAAGAAAAAGATATAGTATTAATGTCGTGTTCGTATAGTGCAAATTACTTCTTCACAGCTAATGCGATTGATGGTATTAACTAAAATTCTGTTCTTCTCTGATATGATACCGTACAGTTCTAAACGATCGGTGTAATAAGAAAAAAAAAAAACAAATGCCCAGATATAGGTGGTAGTACTCAAACAAAATACCATTGTATGATATAATGGTAAATAAAAATTGCATATAGCATTTCAACACAAATTCTAATTATACCTGAAGGGAAGGAATACATAGTTCAAGAAATGAAACCAAATGATCAGCTGGAAATACTGAAGAAGTAAACCATTTAAAAAATCGTACAACAAATTACTGTAAAGTATGTACATTCGAGTTTCTCTGTGACATTTCAAAATAGGCTTTGGAGGTAATACAAAATTTGATCATCCAAAGAACAAAGTGGTGAATGACCATCATTAATAGGAAGTCTTGTACCATAGGTAAGGAATCGAGGAAAATGAAAATACTGGTCAAAAATCGTGAACAATGGCTGGTGTTAGTTAACGTCGTATGCTCCCGCATAATGTAAACATGATTAGTTCGCTTCGCTTAATAGCTAAGCAATTAGCGTGTACACCATCTAAATGGTAGCAAAATCATTTATAAATTGAAGAAAAATTAAACAGAAGCTCAAATAAAAATAAACAAAAAATTATTATAAGAATAGAAAATGTTCATTTTCAACATTATTTTCGACTTATACCGCAAACATTATACATGTAATCAATCAGTTACCCTAGCCATATTGTTTGTTAGTTGTTACGTCTTCCCTAACAAGGTCGATAAAAATATAATTTTCTATACATTTATGTGTACATATCGAGGTGTATATAGTGTTTTATAAGATATGTAAATGCAAAATTATGCATGACGCGCGTATCAGTAATATGTGAGTATGTATGTCTAGTGTGGTTTGTATTTTATGGTTTTTTTTTTTTTTTGTGTTTGTTATTTCTTCTAATTTGCGGGTATAAATACATTTGTAAAAAGTGTAATTACACTTATGGTTTGTATAATGAATTTGAGCACTACTTACCGTGTACAGTACATACCATTATAGAATTGATAGATATTATAGTTATGTAAATATGATATGTAAACAATAAATTCAAATCTGTGCAATGCTAAAATCTATCTACAAATATATAATTTGTTTATGCTATTATGAACTGTTTATGTTGTGTATATTACTTTTTAAGTGATGATAATAAACATACACCATAGTCATATAACATATTAATATAACATACGGGCGGGCATACACACGTTATACATTATTAACGTAAAAAAAAAAAAAAATGATTTTTATTGAACAACCAAAGGAAGTAATTCATTAGATTGAAAGAAAAAAAAACATGATTATAGAATTAGTTTATTATATTTACATAGTGTGCCAACCTAAATGGTTATTATATGTGTATTTTTACTTGGTAATAGGCCTACAAATAATTCTAGGACATCTGAAAATATTATTAAATAATAAATTTCATTAAATGGGGTACATATATGTGTATGCAATATATATATATATATATATATATATATATATAATATTAAAAAGGTGAAATGTACACACATATAAAAGCTTATTGAAGGAAAAGGTAAATTCAA
>JANSTX010035509.1:0-13517 GCA_027564355.1 Penthetria funebris | reverse complement strand
CTCTTATATTGTCTTTGATATTATACACCGAATTTTAATCTAAAAGGAGTTAAAAGTTTGTATGGGAGGTACTTGAAGGAGTACTCCAATTTTCCTCATTTGCGAACTAAGGCTCAGAAATCAGATAAAGTGGCACATCAGATAAAGTGACACATGCATAATTTCATGGCGATATGTCAATGCAATCTCAAGTCATCGTTGCAATATACATGGAAGGTACTCCAAGGAGTAATCCGATTATGCTTATACTCTCACATATTCTTTCAATTATAATATCAGTTATATATGTAAAATTTGAAGTCTGTATGTATTATGTAAACAGTTTTAATCTAAAAAATAACGGACGGACATGCTTAAATCAACTTTTTTTTTCAAATATTAGCACTTATGTGTATTTTTTTTTTTCTGAGATGTTTATTTCTTGGCGTTACATGAACGGAATCAAATACAATAGACCCTTGGAACTTCGTTCCCAGCGCCTAAACACAGGTCTATATGACCTAACGAAAGAAGAAGAAGAAGAATAAGAAGAAGTAGATATTCCTGTTGGAAAATCAGTTGGACAATCAGTATATAAGAAAACATAGACTACAAATTTAGTGAATGATTTAATGAAACAAAGACAAATGACATAATTTGTGTAGAAACATATTAATTATTTAATTGTGCATATTACAGACGAGGCAATTAATGAGATTGCACAAAAGTTCCTTCTAAAATTTGAATTTATTTCACTCATAATTATTTTTGGCACGTATAAAATCCACTTATGTTGCATTCTCATACAATCAGTTTCGGAAAGTAACTAGAAACTTCAAGAATTAATTTCTACATTTTATTGGTTGAATTTCATTTTATAAATTAAAGCTAAATTAATTATAAAGAATTGTTTCATTATGGTTCGTTCTACACACAATAATTTACTCAGTCTTAATTCACTATTAAATATTTAATAGTAAATAAAGTGCATCAGTAACTTTTTCGCTTACAAAATATAATAAATAAATAATTAAAAAGTAATTAACAATTAGAAATGTAATTAACTTTTAGAACTGAATTTGAGAACATTAAAAATATTGATCAATTATATTAATTAGAAAAATATAATCCACACACAAACATACTATTACCTCGATTTTGAACATTTAATTTTACACTTTGATACCATGTCAGAACAATTGAAGAGAAAAAAGAGGATATGTTGTAGACGCGAGATTCCAAAAAAGAAAAAAAAAAAAAGCGGCGAACAGAAATGGGTCCGGATCGGATGGGAACTACTTTTGATTTTTAAAACATTAGAACAATGCTGGTACCGATAAAACTGGCGCAAGTGGCTCAAGAATTAAAAGAGGTGTAAACTCGATATTTTTGGTTTGAGCACGATTCGATGGAGAAAAGACTATATACTATCTGGTGAAAACATGTTGCTTACGCGCGGGAAATCCGAGTCACATGACAGTGACGTCATATGCATGGATGACGCTAATGTGCAAAGGTTGGCTAGAACAACATGAGTTGGGAGTCTGTTATATGGGTACACACGGAATAGGTGAAATGAACAATAATGGAGAACATTTTTGCGGATATGTGGAGTGATTGGTGGCACTATATTTCCGCATATAATTATACAACGAAACTTGAATTTCATCGGACGGGCAAATCAGAAATCAAATAAATCACATAAATATTAGTAAATGATAGACTTTGAGTGATAGACATTCGTAGCTATTGAGGTCCAGATATTTTTAGTGACCATTACTTATTTATTATGGACAATCTAGAATGATAGTTCTAGGTTGTCTCATTATGCTTTTAAATCCATTAAGGACGCCATTGTATATATTATTTGTCGACTTTAAGCAGTCATTCGATTGTCTTGATTCTATGGAATATCATTTAAACAAGATTCGCGGTTTATATTTTGACTCGCAATGTAGAACTTTGTATCGTGGAAGGCTTGATAATATTATTGATGCACATTCGGGTGTAAAACAGGCATGCATACTGTTACCACTATTTGATCAAACAAAATTTCATAAGTTTTATAGTCAAATCTAAAACCAGTTTTTCAATTTTAATTTTTTGCAACTAAGTTTTGCTATGGATTTTGCAGTTTTAAATGTAGCCATGAGTTTGATATTTGTAAATTGCTACAATCTACATTCAAACTGTAGTGAAAGTGTTTTTTTTAGGAATAGTATAATAAATAATGTTAGGAACAACTTGTTTACAGCGATCACATTTTTTTTTTTATCCTTCGAAGAAGAGAGAATTCTTCAACAAATTAATAATCCAAAATTGGATTTTGACTTTGAATATATGCTTTTATATAGAGCTTATCATTTTGGCTAAAAGTTTTTTTTTACCCTGGAGATCCAAGTTTAAATACTGTTCAATTTTTTACATATATCAAATCCATCAGGCTAACCCCATTAACCATTGTAAGTTATTTAAACGATTTGAACGATTATATCCTTTAGAAATATTTTTTTTTATCTCATTCAAAAATCAAAAAATCGGATAAGTGTCTTACCGTTTACTTAACCATCTTATATCTGAATGTAAGATGTTATCAGTTCGGGATGATTCTTCCTTTTTTTACAGGATTTAATCTGTGTGATATGGAATTTCGTTGAATATTTTTTGCAACAACATGTGATCAAATAATAATACTTAGTAAGCACATAGTATTTCTTGATTATTTGATGCAGTATATTGTAATACATAAATGTCGGGAATATTACATCTCTCTTGTTATGATAGGTGTCCAATCAGTAATTTTTATACGTATTATACATATCATCATCCCTTGTTCGCACTTATTAGTGAATACCATTCTTATCCTTACTGCCCTAATTGCGTTGTATCTGATATATCTGTTGGCTCGTATATTTGTAATGAGAATAATTCACATTCTCCGAATTTAGGAATTAAAAAAACTTCAAATGAACGGTGATTTGTTTTGTAATGATGTTCGACGGATTAGTGATTTTGCCGTACCGCTATTTTCCGTTCCATATATTTACTATTATATTAAAAACTTGATGAGACTGAAATTTTAAATTTCTAATAATATATGTTAGGGGTGCCCTAACATGTGTAGTTATATTTTTACTGACAATAATCACGAACGAAATACAATAAAAGTTAGGAAAGAGAATTATTTAAAACACAGTATAAACTTTCATTTGAAATTAATTAGAACTTTTTTATGCTTTTAGCATTATTATGTTATTGCATTCCCGTCATGCATTTTTGAACCCCTTTGTTCTTCATCAAGATAATACAACTGTATAAATATTTATGAATTATTTCTAGAATTATAAAAATAGGTTCAGATTAATATGGAATATGTTATTATTGTTTAAAAAAATATAAATGTATACACAGCATATTTATATTTGAATGGGTCACGTCATTATTCATAACCATATGAAGCATGTTAAGTTACCATTTTATCCAAGATAAATATCTGATAAATAACTTAAAAAGTTTGCCAACTTTTTATCCTCTCTAGAAATCATTTCTATTCGCATGTACTTGACACATATCATGAACTATGACTTAATACAAAAAGCAATGTACTTGCAGATCTATCGCTATATATATACATATATATATATATATATACATATAAATTTAAAGAACAATGATTTCTATCTGTTCAGTCAGGTTCTCCCTACGAATGTAATATAAATTATCATTTATGAATTCTTCACATGTTTGACTAAGACTATGATCACCTAATTAATGAGAGAAATTTGTAGGTATTTAATTAAACTGATTTATGAATTTTATTCACTTCACTTTGCTTCCACTTTTCATTTCCGTGAATTTTCCAATGCGATTTATTTACGTACAATCTTTTCAGGATGAATCTATTGCCGTCTGAAGGTCTGTTCAAGTTCCGAATATATTTTATGTAAATCAATCGCAATAATCAGAAAATGGAAAATTTTTCTCATCAGAGAATCATAATGAATTGATTAAAGCATCGAACACAAAACAAAATAAAACACTACAAATAATCAGAACATCAATAAAACGGGTTCTATATAAGAGACTATATCCTTGATTATATCAATATGATAAAAAAGTTAATATTCCACCAGATAATAATTAAATGTTATTCTTAACAAATAAGAACGCTGATGTGTCATCGATAAAAAATGTATACTTTAAATTTAAAAATCAGGTTCCTGACCAAATTTCATGTATTTCTGCACTGGTATGTAGTTCAATGGCTTGTATGTAAAAAAAAATGTTAATATTCGTTTAAAAATTGAACAAATCAACAAAGTTTTGAATAACAGTGCTGAGACTTCTCATTACAAAAACTACTAATTTTCAGCACAGAATAATATTAGTGAAATAAATTAGTCGTATTCTAAAATAAGGTGATCGCGATCCATAAGATCAATATATATGTATTATTATCAGAACCGTTAATACACGTAGTTCAAAAAAGTGTATCCTGTAAAATAATCTTATGAAATTTGCGACGACCGCCATACCGAATCTTGTATAATATACGGCTAAATCTGTTTTAGCATCACCATCTATTTACAATGAAAGTTTCCAAATATTGAAATTAGTCTGTTTATACGCCAAAAAATTATGCCATTGACGTACCAATAATTCATTAGTTTCGCCTTTAAAATATTAATCTTTTGACCAATTTGTAAGCAATATTTTACAAATTGTTGAATTATCATTGTCATATCTCTCTTTAGTTAGCGAATTAGCAGACAACATCAGCGAATTCAATATTCTGGAGGAGACCCCATCTGACCGTCTACTTCATAAATTCATATTATCAAAAAAAATTGGTGATAAAATAAATCATTGTTTCACATAAAAACTCTTAATTGTGAATAACGATAACCACAAATTCTGTTCATCAGTTTAGATATTATTCTTATATGGTACATGCTAGACCTGTCAGGCGTGAAACCCGTCAAGTCAATTTTTACACAGTCAAGTTACTACGTTGTTTTTTTTTTAAATTTGATGGTCAAACCCATTTATATAACTTAGTTGCAATACCTCAGACAAACACACAGTTCACTAATAATGAAATCTAATATGCAATACGCTAAACCTGTTGTGAAGCATTTTTTTTCAGTTGACCATATTATGACTACAGATTTTGCTGTTGCATCGCATTGGAATTTATCATATCACCCAATACTTAGGTATGCTCATGACTACCTTTCAAATAATTTTAAGTGAGTGAACCTTTTCGTTAGCGACACTCATACAGGCTATTGACCTTTGTATATTCCAATATATTGACGTCTCCCTAAACCATATTGTTAATCTGTGCTTTTGATTTATTTTTACCATCTGCTCATAATTAAGTTTTAATAAAGTTGATCCCTAACCTTTTCCTAAATATATTCCAGCCAACCTAAAATCGTTAACTCTCTATTATATTTATGTAATATTAGATAATCATAATATTGTAAACATTATATTTATAATACAAGTGTAATATCTCAATTAATTTACCTGGGTCATATATGAAAGTAAAATAAAGTATCAAATATAAAATGTAAATATTTTGTATAATAAATTTTGTAATTAGTAATTGTATAATTAATTATACGAGTAGTAAAGGCACACAATACACTTATGTAATAAAATATGTAAATATATTTATGGTTGAAGTGTCTGAGAATGTATAAGATTTTCAGACACTAAGGCAAAAAATGAAAAACTTCAACAGCAAACTAGATATATGGAAAATTCTGCACCACTCAGCCTAAGTATTCGAATGTATAACCTTATGATTAATACTTATAATTGATCCTATCTTTTCCAGATGGTAAATTTTAATTATATATTAATCCTTGATGAATGTCTACTATACTTGAGTGTCAATCAATGTGTCTCCTTTCTTGCAAATTTTGTGTTTACTATGGACAAATTATACACCATTGCTAATAACAAAATATCATCACCATGTGAACATTGAAATCTATATTTATTTTAGCAACTTGGTTTCTGGAACTCCGGTCCAATGAAATCGAAATATCCGTTTAGTATTCTTATATACGCAAACAAAATTAGTAAATACTCGTTAGTATCATACTAGGTTCCTGGCGGACACCACAAATTTGTACCACAAGTACTTGTTCAGGAATGTTATTCACTTTTGTGGTTAATATTAACCCAAATCATTCCGTAACATAAAGGTAAGTTCAATATCAGTTTCTAAACTAAATATGTTAAAATTATTCCTAGTAGATGACAGCTGAATTTGAAAAACGAAAAATGATTGTTGGACAATTCTTAACCATTATTCCACTAGAGAGCATAGAGCGTCAACGAACAACTGTTATTGTTCACGATTTCTGGCCAGTACCAATTTCCACCTCAAGTACCCGACTCCCTACTGACAGTTCTCTGCCACGTTGATTTTCAACGACCCGGTTTTCTATTACCCTGTGTGTTTCAGTCAATATATATCATCAACAGAACGTCTCAGTGCATGGCCGATCCAATACAATTTTTTCTCTGTTTTCCATTGGCAATAAGGGGACATGGCATCGACGAACCAATTTTCATCAGCTTCGTTTTTGAAACATTGATTTTTAGACTCATCAGCGAGCTGTATTTCACAAGCCGTTCTAGATTAGCCGTCATGTCCTTACTCTGTATTTGTTAGGAGACATATGTCGTCAGCAAAGTTCAGATCTTCATGACGATTAGATAGATTTCATCTGATACCATGCGGTTGAGCATTTAACCTTATCACAAATTCAATCCTATACAAACAGGTACAATAATGGCAATAGAATACAACCCCGTTTGGCACCGGAGTGCACATCAAATGAATTATCAAATAATAATCACTATTAAGTTTCGCACCTCAATAACCGAACGAACATCTAACAGAGAAGTCAGTATAGAAGGCAGATGGACTGGGCTTATCAAAATCCTTCTGTCGGCCAGAACCATTTGTGGGGGTCTCAAAACACTACATTTGGAATAAATTCCGAAACTGAGAAGAAACTAGTAAAGGAAAAAGAATGGTAGTACAGTTCTCACAATAGACAGGCGAAAATTCTTCTTGGAGATTATAACCAGAGAAGATTTGTCAGCTTGATCAGTCTTAATAGAAGTAACTTAAGGATTCTTATGGGAGCCACTTACGAGACACTGCCGCATGAAGGATCACCTAAGGAATATTAATATTGAACATTGCCGACGAGGAAGATATACCTATACACATTTTCTTCTATAGAATCCTATAAAAAAAGAATTGTATAGATACAATTCGATAATGTTTAGCAACTGAATTGAAATTCAGTTGCAATATAAAATAATCAAGTAATTTATGTAACATAACATTCGTTCGAGTATAGTGCAACTAATTGAACTACAAAATACGTACCATAGATAATTGAGCAACAAGCTGCTAGTTAGTGTAAATATCAATAATATAATTTAATCTGTTAATTAAAATACACATATTAGATTTTAGACATAATAATTAATAAGATTTGTATCGATTTTACTTTCTATAAAATGTCTTTTATGAAACAATTTAGCTCTTAAGATTGTCACATTTTCAGTGTCATTTAATTCCTTCTACTTTAGATTAAATCATGTCTTTTTCATTATGCTTTCCACATTCTTGATGTAGAACAAGATGTTACTCAAAGTTAAAATATTATTAATTAAATTAATTAATTCAATTAAAATTTAATGTTTTGAAGATGCAAGCATACGAGTACATATATGCATATTTATATGTACTCGTATATTTCTCTTGAGATGTTTTACATCAAATTCGCACTAATGTTCACTTATATCATTCTAAATTATGATGTTGTGACAAAATAAGACAGATGAATTGCACGCAAAGAAGTGATGAATTAGCTAGTTACTTGTCGTCAATTTACAAAATTTTATTATTTTAAGTTATAGTCTTTGCAGCTTTAATATTAAATTAAACTTGAAAATTTTCTTTTAAGCCAGCATTTACTTTTATTTGAAGATATTTCCTATGTGAGCATTCACACAATATAGCACTAAATACATGATTATGAGTTACAGTTATTTGAATTTTACGTGTATCATCTCAACCTTCACTCCATGCGGGAGCATATGGTATCAACAAAAAAATCGTCATTGTTCATGATTTATAGCTAGAATCTTCACTTCACTCCACATTTCACCACTTTACATAACAGCGTTTTTAAGGACATTTTGTTATCACATTAATTTTGGTCAACCAAATTTACTACATAATTTTAGTATAACACATATCTGACGATAACATTGACCAAGGCGAAACGGTATATAACCATTTAAATTCAATTTTCTACGGCTAATAATCGAGTCCATCGCCGCAACATTCGGCAATGTAAACAAATTCTCATTTAATATTATATTTAGCCAAAAGATTCTTAAAATGCTGCTATGGCAACTATTGACGAAAACTTAGATTTGTAACATCATGATATTAGCCACAGCTAACGAGAAATTTGTGTAGACTGTCACAAACCCACTTAGTGTGTTCCGAACACAGGCCATGCAAATGCAATGCGTGATTCGACATCTTTTTCAGCAACACTATCTCTTTCCATAACTAATTTCCCAAACAGTGAAAGATTTCTATCTCATTTATTACTGTATTATACACTTCAAGACGCAATCGAAGAACCAAGCAATCATCATTAGTTTTGTTCAAGATGATACACAAGTTGCGATCAGTATTGGATCGTTGATGGTTCAATTCAAAAATCGTTTATTACATATTTGTACATCATTTGTGAAAAATAACAATTTTACATTTACATCGCATTGAATTCATATGCTTATTGTACAAATACTGACCTGATAGCTTTTGGAGGTTTAATGATATGTGCATGCTATGGGAAAGTTGGAGACTAATTGGAGCTAAAATTGTGAACAATGGGTTACTAAATCTAGTATAAAGTGAATATGGGGGTAAAATGGGTGATAGAGAAGAACGAAAAACGAAGAAATAGCAGAAGCGCGTCACTCCAATATCGGAGAAAACGATAAATAAGTAGTGACATTGAGGGAGTAATCAACATAGAGGATGCTACTCCGTCAATGTCGTCTACGTAAATTGAAATACATTTATTTCAAGCTATTAAGTTTTTTTTTTTTTTGTTTGATCAGTGAGTGTAGTATTGGCGAGTTGAAAGAGTGTTTTAATGACATAATGAGAGTATGAAGATGGAATTATCATGATTTAATGTTTGTAGATAAATTGATGATAGATAATTCCAATGTGGACGAAATGGAAGTAAGGCTCACATTATCCTCTTATAATATTCGTTATAGGTTAGGTACCGAATTTATAGTGGTGTTCTAGATACACATGGGCCCGTTGTAAGTAGATACAACATTATTAACAATTGTTATGCTATTAAAGTCAACTGTTGAGATTGTATTATAAGATTGTATTATAAGATTGTATATTATATTGTATTATTTATATATGCCATAAGTATTTTGTTCAATATTGTAAATCAAAGTCGTGTCAGTGTTAAAGCGTTAATGGTATACAGTTCGAATCTAGTTTCGTTCAAATAAAATAGGTTCATTAGGTGTTTTATTCTATGATTAATCGATTCATAAAATCTGCTCGGTCTATTGCATCTTCGGATGATGGGATTTTTTGAGATCGTTGATGGTATAGAGTAAATAATAAATTCAGATGATGGAGGTACATTGGGTGTATGAGTCTGTGGTTTATTGGTTAGCCGAATCAAATGCGTCTACTGTTAGATAGCTTGAGTATAAGAATTTCGGACACTCTTATGTTGGTCAAAGATCTCAATGCCCGTTTAGCATTCAATCAATTCTTTCGATACCTGTAGCACGGTAAATTCTTCGGTTACTAATATGTATATATTCACCCCTGGGCCATCTGGCATCTGTTAGTAATCGCAGAACTTTGCGTTCCATAATTCGAATTCATTTCATTTGATGTGAAGATATTGTGGACCAGGCCGCAAATGCTATATGTGATTAAAGGTCGAATAAGGTTGTTTGAAGCAGAGAATTTTTTCATTTTATTGAGTTTATTTATTTATTTTTTTTGGACTGGGCCTATTCTGTGTAGTGATCTGAAAATCTTCTTTGAAATCTCATCTATATATGTTGGCCAAATTTAAGAGTGTTGGTGAATCGTATACCAAGGTATTTTATGTCATTAGCATTATTGAGCCTATGTCCATTAATAGAGACGTTCCCATTTATTTATAGTGGTCAAGTGTACAGTGTTCATGATGTTAGATGCAAAGGCAATCTTGTGTATGGCAAGTCGTTTTATTTTTTTGTGTATAAAGACACATATGCGCCGATACGAACTCTAAATGTCCTATTACATAAAACAAATTTAAAATAACCCATTTGTGAGGAGGGAAGGGGAGACATTTACCATCTATGAACTCAGTTAATTTGTTTTTAAAAAATCTTTAGAATGTTTTAGAAGCGAAGGATAATAGCGAAATAGGACGATATTTAGATATGTTTGTTGGGGCTCTTGAACAGGTTTAAGAATTAGAATGAATATTGTGGTTTTCCAGGATTGTGGTATATGTTAATTGTTAATTATTATCAAGTTGAATGTTACTTAATTTAGACTGACAGTGTTTTTCTCAAAAAAGCATTTTATTTGTCATCTGTCATTACGTTGGCATCCAGTACAAGAGTTCGGTTGCACGCTAACATTGTATCCTGAAATTGTTCTTTAGTATAATGATATTCACAATCCATTGATGCATTAAGGGTTAATTAAGGGTTGGTATCAATCTAGTTTCAATCTAAGCGAATTCATACTGAAGTTTTTCGAATGCCTCATCGATTATATTTTAACTCAAATTTTAATAGGTCACCATGTGTACCAAAAGTATAAAAGATACGATGGACTGTCGCCCTTTAAATAGTTAGTGATCACAATAGGTTAGTATTACATTTTCGCCATAACCTACAGATAATAAAAGTTTTTTGAATTAATTAAAATATTACATTAAGTGTAACGTTTCGGTATTCGTTTGATTCAACTGCATTCGTTTACCATTAATTTTTCGAAAAAAAATTATTTCGCTGTCATTTGCATAACGTCATTTGCATCATCTGGCATACGAAATTATATATTTAAAAATTATTTAATGAGGTTTTTTTTATTTTGAATTGCAAATATTGAATAAAAATAACAAATATTTCCATTTTTTTTTGTGTTTTATGCAAATCCATTTATATATGCGAGTGCTGTTTGAAGGATTATTAATTAAAATTTTATAAATAGAATAATTTAAATGATTTTGATTTTATAGAAAAAAAGGAAAACAATTGTCACAAATAATAAATTAATATTGAATTACGATGAGGAATATGATTATGCTGACGATGATTATATGCTGACAATCATTAGGGTACTGTTTCAGAATAATTTCCCTTTATTATTTAAAAATATTGTACACAATTTAATAATCTACTGTAACATAACTTAAAGATCATATAGTTCCACTTTCAAGGAAAATTCAATTTAAACCAACATAACTTTTCCTATATTTTGAGTTTTTTCTTTTTAAAAACAACCCCATAATATATTTCTATTTATTATTAATATATACAAGAAAATAGAAAATATTTGTAGATTCTTAAATTACCTACCCCATATTTATTCGTTTAAATATTATTCCATAAAAAGTTTTGATATGGGGTATAACGGATATAGAAGCGTAATACACAGAGTATTTCATCAATGTTCTTTTCCAAGAAAAGTGGTTTTAAAATATTCAGTTTCGGCCAAAGGTTCAAAAAATTAAGTTTTATTTTGATGTATAAATACATAAAGATACTGAAAATATTCTTTAGAAAGAGGGTCAAAATTCATGGATATATTGTTCGCATCCTTTACAAAACAAAATAAATTTTAAAATTTTAACTTAATTAAACTAAATTACATATATTTTGATTTATGCTAGAATTAATTTTGGGTGAACAATTCGATCTTAACGTAATTTATTTCTTATAAATATAAAAAATAGAATTTGTTCGTATCCAAAAATACTTCTATATCTATACTGATCATCTTGAATTATGTACCATCACACATCCATGAAAAGTGCCCAGATAAAATTCCCTGATCACCGCGTTTAAAAATAAAACAAAAAAAAAACGCTAATTTGGGTTGTACCGAAAATCATCTGCTTCAAAATTAGCTTCAAAATTTCGGACAAATTAAACACTAAAATAAAACAATAAATTACGAATAAATTCATTATTTCGAAATTATTAAAATAAAGATGCAGTTATATAAAATTTGTAGAAACTTCAGAAGTGAAACTATGACGAAAAGAAATCTTTGAAGCAAATTAACTTATGTATTGTAGAGAAAGTTGATTGTTATGCTTCAAATATATGCCAGTTGTTAGAAATCATTAAAGTACAATAAAACCCTTATAATGCTGATATATGTGCCATGGAATAACGATTTCAATTACTTACACTCTCTTATTATTATGAGCAATGAAATTTTTAAAACACAACAAATAAGCTTCATAAAGTGTTTGATATTTTAATTATTTCTAAGGGAAACTATAAAATCTTTATTTCAATTATAATTGAACTCATTAAAGCAATTATAAATGTCTAATAATTGCTTTAATATAAAATATGAAAACAAAAGATTACTAAACACTTTAACTCACTGGGACATAATTTCATTATTGGGGAACTCGTGGCGCAGTCACACACAAAAGTTTCTGAAAATATCTTAGAATTTTGTCCAAATTCAGCATAAAAAAAGTAAAAATTTTAAAAATTATTTTTTTTGTGATAAATTAATATTTTTTATTTTTTTTGATTAACTTTGGCTTTGATTTATTACAAAATTTGCACGAAGGGCGGTAGCTGTTACCAAATCTAGGGCCACAAACCATCTATGTGAGCGTCATGAGTCTGGCGATCAAAACGAGATATACAAAATTGCTGCGCAAAGAAATGCTGCAGGCAAGGGCATATATTCTATCAAATCCATAAAGGATGAGAGTGGAAATGTTTAGATTACTGACAGAGAAGTAAATAATAGGTGGAAGTAATACTTCCATCAACTTTTGAATGAAGAATATCCTCATCAACGGATTTCGGATTTGGGGCCAGTCAATGCGGTTACTCCATTGGAGGTCGAAAATGCTGTGAAAAACATGAAGCGAAATAAGGCAATTGGTCCAGATGACATCCCATCAGATCTTTGGAAATATCTGGGTGATCTTGGATAGCAATAGTTAACAAATTTATTAACTAAGATCTTAAGCGGAGTTGAAATGCCAAATTCATGGATACGAAGCTATCTCTTACCATTTTATAAAAATAAGGGAAGTATACACAGTTGCTCTAACTACAGAGGAATCAAACTTACTTCACACACCTTAAAAATATGGGAAGGAATTTTGGACACAAGACTCCGTGATCTAATTAATATCTCAGAAAACCAGTTCGGGTTCGTGAAAGGCAAATCAACA
>JANSTX010035498.1:0-13518 GCA_027564355.1 Penthetria funebris | reverse complement strand
TAATTATTAATTAAATATTAATTTGTATGAATGTGTTTAATTAATCGCATGTATATTAGACCAATATTTTCATAATTTATTTAAAAATAATTAAAATTTGTTTTTTTATTTCTAATAATTGTTAATTAATATCATTAATTTTAGTTTAAAAAAAAAACACTGTCTTAATTTTAACTAATAAATAAATTAAAATTTAAAAAAAAAAAAACGAAAAAAACATTATAAATTAATAATTTTGTTACATTTATAAAGTTAAAACAAAATTAACTAATTAAGTGATGTGTAAAGCAATGATTTATTTTTTGTTTTTTTTTTTAAATCCAATACCTTATCGGAGTTTTTATTACTTAAGAGGAGACTTAAAAAAATTAAACCGTAAAATTTCATAAACAATGTAAATCTTTTCGAATGCTTACTTTTTTAGATGATTTTGAACGTACGATTTTGTCAACGTTCCATTTTAAATAGCGTTTTACTATGAATGATTGTCATTTGAAAACCTCTTCTTAATTAGTTAGTTCTCCGTTTTGCGTTAAAGTTTTATTTGACTGAGCTATTTTTTTTAAAAAACTTTTAAACATATTTTTAAAATGATTTTTAATATAATTTTTATTACTACTATGAAACTTTACACTCTTTTAATTAATTATTTTAAAAAAATAAAACAATTTGTATCTAAAATATCTACCTACTTATACATCATAGTGCCTATATATTTTTTTTGAAAAAAATGAAAAGAATGTGCCTACTTTCATAATAACTACAATAATTTTTTATTTTTTACATTTTTTTTGTACTTATTTTTTATTAATAATATATTAATTAATATTGAAATAAAAAGAAGAAAAATTAAAACATTCAAATTATTATATTAAATGTTTAATTATAATAAATTAATTAAAAACAAAAAAATTATAATAAATTATTAATTGTGAGAATGAAGAAAAAGGAATCGAATGTGTATATTGTAAATTATTAATATTTTATTATCAATTTAAAGTTTAATTGTTTAATGCATTTTTTTTTCTTTTTGACTGTGTAAATATAAAGTTTTTGATTTTTTAAAATATGTTATTTAATTTATTATTATTTTTTTTTTAAATACATAAATCGACCCACTGAAACGATCTTCTATTTATATACAAATTTAAACATAACATCATTTCCACCAATTTAAGTAGCTGTGAGCCTATAACTTGCACTGTCGAAACTTTTTAATTTGATGTGAAACGTCAACGCGGTTTGGACAGGAAAACGATGCCGATCCTTAAATGTAAATGGATCGATTTAGTAACTAGAATGTAAGAACCAACAAAATTGTTGTGAATGTGACTTAAGAATGTACGAGGTATAAACTTGATGTCTATAGTCGATTGGAAACCAATATCTAATCATATAATTACTGCAATATTCAAGTGTAGTGTAAAATATATAAAAATTGTTCAAATTTACACATCTACAGAACAAGTATTAATGGATGACAAACATGCATTTTAAAGTAAATTATCAAGAAGTCTCAAAGAGATGAAGCATCTATCTACAATTTGTAACAAGATATTCAAACTTTTGTTAAAAAACCATCTGCGAAACGGGTGTAACCTTAAAAATGTGAATAATTCGGTGACCTCCGCTATTTTCATCATTTTCACAGACAACTAATAATCCTTTCTGTTTATGTCCATACACAAAACATTCGTCAGAATAGCAACGTCAATCCTCTATCTTTAATCGTTAATGAGATATTCAAACTTTTGCTAAAAAACTTACCCTTTTACTGATTATGTTCTCCTGTTACAATTCAAAAAATGTGGAAATTTGTTCTGCCTTAAACTTAAATTAACAAAATGTAGATTATCTTTTGAACAGTAATAGTGAGAGAGGTAGTGCTTTAGAAAGGAATATGAGTTATATCCAAACGCGTAATTTGAGTGTATCCTTGACCATTTACGAAACGGATGTAACCTTAAAAATGTAGAAAATTCGGTACTGCCCGCCATCTTCACCATTTAAACAAGCAACTAAAAATCCTATATGTTTATGTCTATACACAAAACATGCGCTAATATCATGCATCTTTCTTTCTAAAACGTCAAACTTACCCTCTTTCTGATTATGCTCTCCAAGTTACAATTCCAAAAATGTGAACATTTGTGTTACCTTAAACTGAGCAGAAGTAACTGAGCAACTGCAATACGGATGTGACCTTCAAAATGTCGAAAATGCGGTGCTGTCTGCCATATAGGAATATTTTATAATCACGCTTCCAACGCACCTAAGAAGCTGTAAGCTGTAGTCAAGGTAGTCTAGAGTTTGATAAGCAAAAATGTTCTTTCCACATTGAAAAGGAAACTTGGTACAAAATCAGTAGTTAAAAGCCATCATACTGAAACTGGAAAAATGTGAAGCAAAATGTGCTATTGATAAATCTAGAGACTCAAATCATCTTTATAGCCTTGAGTCTGCAACCATCAAAATTTGATATGTGTTGTTTGCAGGCAGAGAAGTATATGAAAGATAAAAGCTATACTTCAATCAGCTGCAAAAAAAATCGAGTAGTATAGCCTCATCGACAGATTCCTAAATCAATTCCTTTTTCAAGGCTAGTCAATATGTAGACATTCCGTAAGATGTCGAAAATATTATAAAAAAAAGATAAAGTGAACTAAAACATTTGATGCAGATGACAACGCATCAGATGTTTGAAAGTTGGCAAAATTATTAAATAAGATCTTATAACTTTATGGGGACGAAGCATTCTCGTACCATTTTATAGAAATTTTGATTGAAAATTATATAATAAAAAAGACTTTCACATAACATTCATAGATCCTGAGAACGTATTTGATAGAGTATCTTGAAATACATGCTCTAGCTCAATTGATATTGGAGTAAATATTTGTATGGTAAGTCACATTCAAACATAATAGATGTTTTCAGTTAATTGTAATTTAATAATTTATTTATAAAACACGATCAAATTGGACGATCATCCATATTTGCTTAGATTTTGATTTGTTGCCGAAAAAAAACGAAATTTCGATATGAAAAATCAGTTAAAGTGAGTAGATTTGAAAGGGAATACGCTGTCAGAAAGCATTAAAGATACCACAGCTTGTGTCAGACTTGAATTAAACTCCATACACTTTACGTTGTTATAGACTACTTCTTAAGATAATGGGAGGATTGAGAATATTAAATTGATTACAAGACAATGAAACCTTCCAGATGAATTCATATCGGCTTTTCAGTTTGTACCCCTTTTACTGAAGACAACAGTAAAGTTATCCAATTTATATGACTAATACCTAAATACTGTAGAAATTTTGCTAATCAACATAAGAGCCACTGACTGCATACGAATATTATGGCATTTGCCAATATCGAGGAAGATATTTTAAAATTCAGGTCAATAAAAAATACACTGACAAACATAATGATAATGAAGTTATTAGTTTTAGATGAAGCTGCCAATAAATAGATAATGGTACAATGCTCGAGGTGAAAGTTATATTTGCATTTTGCATTGTGTACACAAAAAATTTGATTTCAACTTTTGGACATTTCAACAGGATTCTGTACTATCCTATAAAACCAACTTTTAACTCTTTTTACAAAACGCCATTCTCTCCAGACTTTAATCTAATGGACTTCTTCATATGCTTCGTTTTAGGGGAGCAAAAAATAAATGAGTTTAAACATATAAAAGCCAGCCAGACTGCAAATGTATGCATCGGAAGACTTATGTTATCATTCGGCCCAAAAGTATAGATACTGATAAATATTGGTTAAGTTCTATATTCATTATTAGAGGGAATACAAACTGTATCACAGATGTACATTAGATTCTAGAGTCGAAATATAGTATTTTGTTATGAATAAAATGATCAACCTACAAATATCATTTGTCTGTTTCTACACAATCACAGATGTCTCGTGCAACAGGGAAGTGAAATCTTATAAATTATCTTTGACAGTAATGTCAAAAATTATTTACATTTTCGTATATTTTGAAAAATATTTAAGTTTTTGTTGTTTTCGTAGGTGTTATCTACTTGTTATTTATATATTATTTATATATTCTAATAAATAGTGTTGTTTGTAAATAAATACTGGTTACATTTAATTTAATTATTACATGACGATAGTAAATGTGTGTTAATAATACGTGTGAAAAATAATAAGCTAGATTATGATGCTAAGGTGCGTAATTTTAATTTTCTTTCTTCCATTCAATATAAGATATTTGTTATAAGAAGAAATAGGCTTTCTTTGGTTTTTCTTTTTTTTTGTAAAATTATTTATTTATTGATTTGCAACGAATTATTGTGTGAAATTTCATATTTACTTTATGATCTTTAATAGATCTGTGTTTGAATGGAATAGTTTTCATTTGATTTCACAGTGAATGCATACGTGCTGTAATTAGAGACTGTAACAGAATAGTTTAGTTGTTAGCTCTTGCTAATACAATTTTGTATGATATTGGTCATTATCCAGACCGCTACTATGATGACGGTAGTCACCATCATTACCTTAACCTTACGCTTCAAGGGCACATATAACAAGATTGTAATCTATTAATCGCTATATATATATATATATATATATATATAGCTAAGGTCAACCAAAACACTGCACTACATATTATTATACAGTGAAACATGTAATTAATTGAATACATTTTTTTAATAATTCAGTAGCGTAACGCGTAAATGCAGACAATACCTAGTTTTTAGGTGAAATGTTTATATACCAAGTCCACAAATAAGAATATAAAACCCATATGTTTGCCCAGAATCATACGCCATGAAACTGGCATGTATTATAATCCTGTTTCTAAACATACTGCGTGAAGGTACATATAGATTGAGCAATCCCTAGATGTTAGTCAGCCAGTCCATTCATCACCTTGTGAAAGTTGTGAACACATTGTGTATTCAAAGGTGTCTGTAACTGTCAATTACCAAACGAGGTCTAAATTAAATAAGTTTCCATTGTGAAAGTAATTAATAAATATTGCTTAAAGTTATTAAATTGAATGTGGAATATAATTAAAAGTGTTGTATTTAATCTAGAACTGTATAATTACCACACCATCGTTAAAGTTTCTATGTTTATCTTTAGAAATTGTGTGGAATAATCCTCAATAATTTCCAGGCAATGACAATTTCGCTAAGATGTAGTTGAAATTACAAGTAAAAACTGAAATAACTTGATAAAATTATTTGTGGTAGACTCAAGTACAATAGCTATTTAATCAGTTTGCATGGATTTTCCATACAAGCAATTGGCTTGAATCAAGTAAATCTGAGAATTATTAGTAGTTGTACCGTATAGATTTGCGAACGTAACCGTCGAACTAGAGTGAAAATTCAATTTATTTACAGTATGCTAGATGTATGAATGGCATACACCTAGCATACTATAACTACTATCACTACTTTACTGTTCAAAAATAATTTTTAATGTAGTATTATGTGTACGATTTTGCAGCAAGTATTGTCTTCGGCAATTGTTGCTTATCGCTTAGTCCTTGACTATAACCTTGTTTTGTTTCAGAGTTTAAAAACTAATTTTGTTTATCAAATGAAATATGTTTCGGGGTTATGCGATAAATTATCTTTCATCAGTGTTGTAAGTATCAATCGTTCATGCAAAAAGTAATTTGAAACCGTCACACATATTATACCAGATCATGGATGGAGTATAATATATCGTGTTGAATCAGTACTTTGTTACGAGTTTCAATGCCAATTATTGTTTTTTAAATTTAGTGTCAGGCAGCAGGAACGTCAAGTTGTATTTAAAAATCAAAGTTTATCACTTGTTTTGCTTCACGACATGGCAAACTTATTTTAAACTCTAAAGCACAATGCGTGTCTCTTTTGAATAATTGAAACTTATTAGTAAGTTTTACCGTGACACCACAGTAGTACGTTAATGTAAGAGGATTTTTTTTTTTAAATTAGTATCAGGCGAGCAGAAAAGTGCATGTTTCGAATAGTTTTCGTAAATTATTACCATAAGACTCCCATAGCTTTACCGTAAAACTACCTAAGTTTTACCGTGAGACCACACAATCATTATCGTGAGATCATATTAATATTTCTGTGATATCACATAAGTATTACCGTACAAATATTTACTTGGGAGCCCATGACCTGAATTCAACAGAAGGCCATTCCTATTAATGACATATTACAAGAGTATGGTATGAACAAAAAAATCATATCACTAAATTTCCGGTAGTTCATGTTTACGATATAAATATTAATAGATTACGCTGGTTTATAGTCGGATGAGTTTTAAATAAAGAATTACTAAGGTAGATGTTGTATTAGTGAGCGCTTGACCAAAGCTATGTTTTATCATAGCACAAACTTAATTTATTTAATAACAAAAAATATCGCAAATTAAATTCAAAGGGGAATTATATTCGTACTATTCTTTTACTTTTACATACTTAGGATACTTATTTTTACTGATTTACTGAATCTTCATTTAATAATGATTCTGTTAACTGCAACAGCACCCTTTATATAGTCGAGTAATTTGCTCGAAAAATCTGGTATTTTTCTAGATAATTCTCCATTTTACTATTCCATAAATTTCTATTCTATTTTCGATGTTTTGTTGTTATAGTTTGTAGTCTTTACTTTGGTTTGTTTCTATGGATTTCTATTTATTATTCTTGATGATCTAACGTTGTATGAAATAGTATCGTTGTGGTTGTTATATATAATATAAAATGTAATATGTGTAACAATATTAACTGTTAATAATAGAAGATTAATGATGACACTTATCTGATTTATTATACTGTATAGGATATATACGCCTGTTCCGAACTTCACTCAAATTAAAATACCTTGCGTTTTCTTTCCTATTTTATATGTATAATATGTCATTACTACTGATATTGCTATCCTGTCCTGTTTCTTATTTCAGATCTATTCGTAAATTAATTAAACTTTACTAAATTACTAACCGAAACTTTTTAATTAATATATTTTATTTGATGACACTATTGTCATAGTGTAATGATAAAATTTGGCACATTATTGGTAATGTAAGTAATGTATATTTTTGATTGTTTTGCCATTAAATGAAGTCAATAAAATTAAATGAACAGAAGAACCTTCGGTTATTGTTTTCGATACGTGAAATTATGTCATGTGCCATACACAATTTTCTAACTTATATAACTGTAAATGATCCACAATATTCTATATTAGGGTATTTATTTGTAATATACATTTATTAGGGGTATAGTTGAATTGAAACTTGTCAATATCAATCGATAAGAATTATATTTGTTGTATATTTTTAGTCAAGCAAGCATTTGGCATTTTCATTTAAATATATACGAGTATATTAAGGTACATATTACTTTATGTATTTATTTATTATTCTCAGTATATACGACGAGTATGAATCCTTACAATTTCAAATAGGATTTATTATATAAATTAAACATATTACTTGTTATAAACATAATTTACTAAATTTGATAAAAAGAAGACTACATTTATATTGTTTCTACTCTAAAATATAATTTCCTGCTCAATTTTGATAAATTCTTTAATGAAAAACATCATCACGTTAATCTTCAATATCAATGTTGCAAATATGACACAAATGGTGACACTGGTACTAAATTTCTACTGTGTACTGTCTACTTGACTCAACCACTTTAATTTGTTGAATTCCTGATCAGTTGCGTCATAAAATCCCCAAGGTGATAGTTACCACCAAATTAAAAAAGCACTTATGTATGCGCTATTTATATTTAAGATTGTGCACCTATTTTTTAAATTAAATCAATTATACCAGCATAGATAAATAATTGTGGACATGTAAATCACTCTGTCGAAACTTTCAATCACACTTAAATTGTCATCAAATGTTCTCGTATTTGACATGAATACAAAGGCTAAGTAATGTAATTAAAATCTGATATATTAGAACAATGGCAGCAAGGATATCATGAGAGTTAATAATTTAAAATTGGTTGGGCTTTTTTAAGTGAAATGTAATGAATTGGTAATTTTTAGCTAAAAACTAATAATGAAGAGTACAGATATACAATGTAAAGCGAAAAAAACATTTAATTAGTAGACAAAAAACTCTGATGAGCTGCTAAATAAGTTCGGGGTTTAACGACTTAGTGGAACTTCTACAACCTGCCAGAATTAAATATTAGTGTTTGTTAGTTAAAATAAAATCAAATCGATAACGTCAATATTGGATTAAAGTTGACGCGTTCAGAATGTTCAAAGCTTGTTAATGCTTTGATTTAACATGGCGTTAAACTACATTAGATAGCTGCTATGATTGGTTACAACATATGAGAAGGGTATGCTCCCAAAAACATACGAAAGTCAAAGTTACGAAATGTGATAAATATTGGGAGCTGATATATAATTATGATAAAGTAACGTATGTGCGGACGAATCAACCAACCAACCCACCCTAAGAACCATAGAGACGTTAATATATAAAATATACGCAATAAAGGTTCATGTTATTAAACCATCTTTATTTTCAACAATATCGGTAAATTCTGCAATGTAATCGATTTCATAGACCAAATCAATAAAAATTTAGCTGCTTTAATTGTAATATTCTTTAACAATCAGTCAATATATTTCTTTCTAAATATAAGCTTAACTAAAAAAATGACATCTACACTTTTATATTTCACTTGTAAATGGCCATTCGATTACTGTTTTTCTTCGTATCAATTTCATGTGGTGTATAATCAATAATTGCATCTGATACAACCGTACGTTTAATTTCAACAATATTTTCATCGGTGATTTCTTCTTCTTGTGGTAAATAGTCCTCTTCAATATCCTGCGATAAAATATAATAAATGATTTTAAAAATTTTATGTGATATTAAATGTATATAATTGCGAAGGTGGCATATGAAGTGATCGATTAACATTTTCGTAACTCATAATAATGTCTGTCAATTCTTAGTCTGTGTAATCGTTACATCCTCATCGACGGATTCCTAAATCAAATCCTATATTTTAGGGCAGGTTAATCCAATTATTTCACAGGAAATTGAATAATGGAACTGAAAATGATACGAAATAATGCAGTTGGTCCAGATGACTCACTGCTATCAAAAATATGTATGCATTGTGAACCATTCACAGCTCATTCAATGTAAACGTTTGTTTTAGTATGTATCAGCTCTTGCATCCATCATCATCATCATCCTAGTGTGTTTTTGAGTTGTTTCTTCAAACTATCGACAAACACGACATTAACTCCTTCGTTTTAGCCTCGATCACACGCCATTACTGACATATACTATGATAGAGTTACCGGTGACACCGCGTCGAAGTAAAGATTGGCTGAGTAACCTCGATGATAGTCGGCCACTCCATTCGTCACCAGCTCTTGCATTATGTTTCTTAATCTTTATCACTGTTAGGTCATCGGACAGAAAACGTGTACTTTCAATTTCCTGACAACTTAATAATTCTTCTGCAAAACACAATAGTATCCTTATTTTCTGTTTGCTTTCTTAATAATCCTTTAGTCTATCTCCGGTTAGAAGTCGAGTATATTACTACTATACAATTAACTTAAATAAATCGAAAGTCAAATAGTATTTTGGAAATAAAAGGCGATATAAGGCGGCAATATAATGTCACGATAGGTCACGACCACACGCCAAAAATTAGTGGTGTGTAATGTTAAAACTACCTAGATCTTTACCAATATGTGTATACATCAACATTGTTCTCAAACAAGACATTCTTATATATATATATATATATATATGGTCACGAGCACACGCCATAATTGACTTATGTTATTGTCGGTTTGTCGGTGGTACCGCATGTAAGTATACACAGGTTGAGATACCTTTGGATGACAGTCTTCCACTTCATTCACCACCAATAGTATTAAAAATATATTAACTATTTAAAACTTTCGTCAAGAATTTTTTTTCTGTATTTGACATTGTTTAATTTTAGAATGAACGATTCTTAATTATCAAAATTGACAATCGTTCATAATGAGTTTCACAATGAATTGATCTTTTTACTTATTATTACACTGTGATAGATATCACAAATTTTATTATTGTGAGCGACATTTAAAATGTGAAGAATTTTTTGCAAAATACGTCGTAAGTTCTATGAAGACAACGAAAAAAATATGTAATTGAACGAACTATTATATGTTTTTGTTTATTTTTTCGCTTAAATGATACAAATTGCTTTGTTGTGATAAATAGTGGTTTGAACTGTCTAAAATAAAGTTTCCATCAGCGTTACCAATATTGTCACCTGAAAAATGATCACTAATTCCGCCTATATATACAAAACTATGATTATATATACGACACACCTAGTTTCTCATTAATAGATCAGAATCATAGGTAACTGATATTCTAGTAATCAACTATCAAGTTTAACTACCTTTTGATTGTCTTAATATACTCAGAATTGCTAACTGATGTGACGTTGAGTTCATTAGTGTAATTTTGGAAAAATTACCAACAAAAAAAAGGAACTAAATAAAATAACTTACAGATATTAAACTGCATAGAACTTTACTGCTTCCTCTTTGGCTGGCGAATCTTTTAAATTCTTTAGCTCTAAACATAATATCACCAACTTCCTCATCAATACTATCCCTTTCGGGTAAATCGAAATATTTAAAATATGCATCATCTTCAGATAATGCTTTAATTTTTCGTGGACTTGGTTTCGCAATTTCGATGGCACTATTCGATTTCACATCAATTTCTGCTACAGAATTCATTGGTGTAGTTACAACAGTTGTGATTTCAGTTTTTTTATTATCTAATGGTATTGTCGTTGATGTCGTTGTCGTTATTGTTGATGCAAATACTGTATTTATTGTTGAGATTACGTCTGCACTTTGATTATTTATCGATGTTCTTGGTACTGTTGCTGGTGATGGATTTGGTCTTATATATCTTGTAGTTCGTTTATTTTTATCAGTATCAATTATACCTTGACGTGTTACAACAACATCTGCATACTTAACAGTGGCCAATGTAATGTCTTGTTGATTATTCGATGTGAATATTTTATCAAATTTTTGTTTTGAGATTTGTGTTCCCATAATTGGCATGAATGCAGAGGCTGTTTCTTCTTGTTGTTTTTTTACGAATTCTTCACTAGATATTCCTTTTAGTCGTTGTGCTGGTACAGGAATGGATACTGTTGGTTTTAATTCCTTTTCATTAAATTCTATGTGTTCATATAAATCTTCATCTATAAAATAAAGTTGCTATTAATTTAAATAAAAAAAAAAAAAGATTCGAGAATATAACTTAGGATTATGATTTATGTAAAGTTTACTACTTTGAAACTATCATGTGGATGTCATAACCGGCAATTAACTCTAAATACGAGACAATCAGAATTTATTTATGACGGAAATTTCGTATTTTAAAACTATGAAAACGCGATTAGTTCAAATTCATAACGTGATTATTCGTTAATCTAATGATAGAAGTCCGTTCACAAAATGTTATTTATATCATTGTTCATTATGATTAAACAAATTGAGCATTTTATGTTTGAATATTATCAAAATATATCTATGTAAAGGCTCAAGGGTAATCTGAAGGAGGTTATTGACCCACAACAACGATATCACAAAGTATTTAATTGTACAGTTTGCATTATCACTACTATTTAAGTAACTAGTGAGTTTTATACATATACTTCCTTCCTACCAGGAACTATGCGCCTCATCTTTGACAAATACAATTCGGTCAAAATATTCGCTTCTGTTCATTTGTATAAGTAACAAATAGTTTTAGAGATTATTCTTCCGTCTATTATTAAGTGTGATATCATCGGTATATTTATTTCATTATAAATATTATCGTTATCTAATCACTTTATTGTTAAAAATAATTTTGTTTTTTTTTTTTCGTATCTATACCCATATACGTTCGTCGCACAACTATTTCCATTAATTTATAATATTTTAAAACTTATTCCCAAAAATTGATGCCTAAGAATTAAGCGATTTATATAATTTGTGTACTCACCATCTGTAAGTTGTCTATGATCCTCTTGATTATGAATTTTATATCGGGGTTCATGATTTTCATAACGACAAACGCAACTACTCTTCTGTTCACTAACTTTTCGAACTGAATCACGAAGATCACGTATTTGCCAGGCTAATTCATCAATTATTTGTTTTTGATCGTCGATCATACGCAGTTGTTCATCAATTTTTTTATTTTGTTGTTGCATTATGAATAAATGATCATCTAATTTTCTATTGAACGTTCTACGCATTCCACTTATGAATAATATCAGTTCTTCAAGATCTTCTTGTGCTGATACATCCATTCTTTTTGGTCACTAAAAATTTCCCGATTTTATATAAATCAAATTTTATGTTGTTTCCACTTCAATCGAATAACTAACTAAAGTTATTAGTTAAACACAAAAAAAAAAAAATGAAAAAAAAAAAAATAAATTTTGAATTCATTTTGCAAACTAAGATAAGATAAAGGTATCTATAATTAAGATAAAGATGTTAGTGTCTCGTTAATCATTTATATTGCACGATAAACACGATTTTAAAAATTGAAGAGATTCAAATTCGATATTGTTGATTTGATGGAAGGAAAACGGAGAAAGGACTATATGTTCACTGATGAAATAAATTAAAAGTTACACAAAGAGCAATTTAAAGGTCTATGGTAGACATTGTTCTGAGGTATCATAAAAGTGGTGAATGGGTTACTAATAAATTTGCACCCATGTGTGAATTGAAATGCAGTTAGGCAGAACATATGCGAAGTGATAATCGATGGATTAAAAATGTGGATAGACCTTCCGCCAGATGAACAGATGATGTCAGAAGATTGAAAAATAACTGGATGCTTTTAACACCTGTTGCGATGAAAAGCGCTAATATACATTTTTAGGCCCCTGTGAGTCGAGATATCGCTATGAAATTTTGCACGTGTCACTTTTATCTGATTTGTGAGGCTATGTTCGAAGATGAGAAAAATTGGAGCACTCCTTCAAATACCTCCCATACAAACTTTTTATTCCTTTTTTTATTTTTTAGATTAAAATTGTTTATATAATACATATAGACTTTAAATTTTACATATATTTAGCGTTAGGTTAGGTTTTGTGTCGTAATGTCTAATTAAGTTGTTAGTAAAATATTATAAATGTTTTTATGTTATTTTATTTTGCAATATCATAAATGTATTTATGGGTTGGTACTCACTATTTGTTGTTTGCTATTATCCTCATCGGGTGAACGATCGATCGTTGTTGACCTTCCTTGATGATGATGATGATGATGATAATGGTGAGTAGAAACGTAATTGTGAAATGGTTTTTTTTTTAAATGTTTTAAAAACTTTATTTTCACTTTCAATATTTCTAAATTATATTTTTTTTTTTAAATGTTTTAAAAAATTAAATATCACTTGCGTTGATGATATTTAAATGTTTTAAAAAATTAAATATCACTTGTT
>JANSTX010035454.1:0-13528 GCA_027564355.1 Penthetria funebris | reverse complement strand
ATATATACACACATATATGCCACCCACCCTCTTTATTGTATACATGACCATTCTTCGTCTTTTGTAATTATTTGTACATTGTGTTATTTCTCTTCCCATTAACATGTTTCACAATGCATCCATATAATGTTCTACTATATTGTAAGGGATACGAGACTTTGTTTTTGATATGTGCAATTGTTTCATATTTCGCTAATATATCATTATTTTTGCATGTATATTCGTATAAGTATTTCTAAAACGGCTTAAGTATATATGACTTATACCTGTCTATTGACTTGATCAAAAGATTAAAATTTCATTCGCACCTAAATCCTTTGTATATATACATATATAACTGAAATACGGTATGGACAAGTCTTCCGAACAGTTATCACGCCAATGCCTATGCGTAGACCTGCTTGTGAAATTATTTTTTTATAAAATCAGTCCCGTTTTCCATTCAGTCGGAATATCATCGGATAACCTATAACTTTACTAATAATGAGATGTAATGCAGATGCCATATTGTCTAAGCCCATTTTTATAATTTCGGTTCAATATTATCATTGTAGGCTGCGTGGCCCCATTTTAAATGTAGTAATGAGAGAATCTTAGCATCTTTTGTGTTGTCGACCTTCTCTCAACTGACGTCTAATTAACCTAAACCACGGACCTATTAAGTAGTTAAAGTAACGAATCTGACGTAGTGGAATTTAAAAATGTACGCACGTTGCTTTAGTGGTGCAGATGTTTACTTTGATAATTATTTGGTTATAGTGTAGGGTCGTTTATCTTAAAAAAAGTGGTCTGATATTTAATTTCTGATGCTGCCCTGAGATTTAAAGAAAAAAATCTGTCTATTCGGGGTGGTGGCAAATGCTTTTGGTAATTTGTTGGTGCAGTGAGCAGCAATTTTTTGTCACGTGTTCAACAAAAAAGGCTAACTTCTTAGCTGCCATGTTTTTTTTCTTACAATTCAAAACTAGACGACTCTGGAAAAACACTCGAGAACTGGATTTAATATGAAACCTATTTACATTTGTTTTCGAACATTATATGCGATTGTTAAAAATTTGGATCCTGATAATGTTTCGGAATCTGATGACATTTCGGTCCTTGTTCTTCGTAATTGCGCAAGACAATTATCCTTTCCGCTGCGGTACATATTTTGGGCCTCTTTAAACTCTGGTAAATTTTCTTCCACGCTAACGTCCAGCCAATTCCAAAATGGGCTCTAAATCTGACCCTTCTAACTACAGACAAATTACCATAATTTTTCAAATTTTTTTACACACACAAATTGAATTTATCTGTTTTCAAATTAATTATGCAATTGATATTCACCAAATATAAAATAATCACATTAAATTATCTTTAATTCCACTTATCAGACTATGTTTTTTCAATTATAAAATTAACATATCACATTTACATTCGTAAACAAGAAAAAGCAAAAAGAAAAAATATTATTTTCATTTCATTCAGATTTTTAGCAAGGAATCATTTTTTTTAATCACAATTAATTTTTTAATACTGCATTGTATGCAATTTTTAATGCACTTTTTCCAGTTTTCGTTGTGTATAATTTTAAATGAATATCTTTATTACGCTCTTAAAGTTTATATCATTACAAATAGCAGCGAGTTTACTGACTGTTTGCTTGAATTAATTTTTGTAATTAATAATATTAAAGAAATAATTTTTGCAAATAAATTCAACATACTTATGTATAGCACATAGACGTTACGGCATGGTAAAGGAGAAACCGAATTGAGTCCCAAATGTAAAATCGATTTTTGAGTGCAATTCGAAATGAAATATCAAGAATCAGTAGCGTGGTACATAAAGTCTCAGCTAATATACACAACATTAACACTATATTTATAGCTTCGATCACGCGCCATTACTGACATACCGTTGATCGTATTACCGGTGACACCGCGTGGAGCATATTAAAAAAAAATCATATTTAAATCATACCGTAGACCATGATCATTATTTTGAACTGTATTAAATAGATTTATAGAACATCATAGCACAAACCAGATAGTAGAACGCTTGTTAAATGTCTACGAGCAGCATATTTAATGGTGTTCAACAGTAATAGTATTTGTCATTCGATTGATTGTTCGATAATAATTTTAACGTGATTAAGTGATCCAAATTTGAAACCAGCTTGCTGTTTTCGAATATTCGACACCAAGACCAAGCTGATTCTGTCGCAAAAAATTATTGTAAATATCTTCTTTACCAATAACGAAATAGTGATTATTGAACACATTCATATTGAAACTGCGAATATCTGCGTCGCCCATATACAAAAATATAACTATTATATATTTGATTTTTTATTTGCATGAAGACTATAAAATTGACCATAAAATGCATCTGTATCGTCCATAGATATACGTTCCATAGGTGAGAAAATTTGAAGAATTGTTACATGTTATGCAATTCTTCAATCATGATGTGATTATACGATGAGATGCTGGTATTAAAGTCGAATTGCCAGCTTCGTCACATGAATTTTCATTAATTACAAGTTTTAAATCATGTTCATTTCCGTATACGTATTCTGGTGAGATTCGAGATCATTTGATAAAACATAAATTGCGTTTTATTTAAAGTTTTCGACACTACGAGATACGAGTTACTTACCCATCTCTGCCTATGTTGCTGGAACACATGTTCATAAATAGATGATTAACCAAATGTCTGTGTTTTATATAGGTTTGAATGGATGATGTTAAATTATAGCTGTGTTTCTATTTGTACAGCAGCATTGTAAAACTAATCTGTTTCAGCAGATTGCATTTAAGATGCATAGGACGTCAGATTCACATTTACCAATAGATTGAGCCACTTTAATGATCACTAGTTTGTCATCACGAACTGAAACAACAATATATCATTTTGATTTCTAGAATATCTTCCATATGACCGGCGATAAAATATTCGCTTTACTTCTTTAGTTAAGTGATCCGATTTTTGTACTGTAGCAGTAAGTGATCCATACTTTGGAAAGAATATCACTTTTGGTTTTCTTGATAATTGGAAATAGGATGTATTAAATTCAATGATCATAACTGTTATGCGAATAGCTACTATTCATTTATTTTTATTTTAAAATCACATAAATCATTTGGTTTAATTGTCCATTTTAGGAAATATTTTTCTTTTAAATAATTCCATGCATCGGAATAATCACAGGAATAATTTTTAATTCTTCTGTAGGTCTCGCCGATGCAATTAATATTCCATTCAGGCAGTTTTTGAGTTAAATCTGTAAATTGTTTTAACAATTCATATTTAGATATTTTTAAACATCCAACTGATAAATTTGCTTGTTTTTTTGTAATTCCTTGACGTTTTCCAGATACTGCAATTTCTAATGGTCTATAATAGAAAATAGAAGTTATATAGTCATACAATTATCCAAGATGCATTTCGGTTTTTTATAAAGTGATATTTTGTTATTATAATATACATCAACCTGTGATGTTGCAATTATTTTATGACTTATTAAGTTATAAGCAGAAACTGATGTGATTATATTTTATCTTATTACTTTTAATGATACGTGTTGTACACGGAGATTTAATATTATAATTATAATAATATATACTTAGTATATGTGCCATTATTGTTGTGGTGATTACTCGTATATATAAAAATGTTCAAGTTATGGTTAAGTTCGATATTGTAAACGGGTCATCATCCAGTATAAAGTCTGTGCAAGATAATAGAGGTGCATATGATGGTTAAATCTATCATTCATCAAATCTAACCGGTCGCCAATCACATCGTTTAAGTATTAAGTTTTCTTTCCGCATTAGAAGCACGGTATATGTGCGACGCTTGTCGATATGTTCATATTCACTCCCTTGGTCTCCAGTTATTATACCAGACAATAGTTATACTATTTAGTGATTTATTCATGTCACCATGGACCACGACTTTTTTTTGTACATTTGGTCAATCTGATAATAAAATATTATGGTTGTTTCTATTCGTTCAATTTAATGTTAGTCAAAAGCAAAACGCGTGATGGTTTCGATGTTCGTAAAGTTCTATTAGTTCGTATCACCTTCCTGTTGCTCACTAAGAAGTTTACATTTAATTGAATTATCCTTATAGGATACTTTTAGAGTTCCTATCAATGCGACAGATTTGCATTTTTCTGAATGTTCTTACCGGGAGAGAAGTAGTAAAGTATTATCACATGCGAGTATGTATTGCATTATGCTTCCTGTATTTGGTACATCCATAGTATGCTGTGTGTTTACCACATTGTAGAATTTCATTTTTATTTTTGACGGTTAATTGATATTTTTGTACTAAGTAAGCATTTGTTGATTACTTGCGCCACTTCAATTTATCTTGGTGCACCACACAAAAAAAAAACCATTTAAATAAAATAAAATAAATACTAACCTATTACTAACTTTACACCAAACAATACTGCAAGCGGTCGGTGTTAAATTTGTGCACTGATAAAATTTAAAATCTTTGAATTTATTAACAATATGTATGATTGGTTTATGCGACATAAACTTTGTATTGCTGTTGTCACCAATCTCATTATTGTAATTATTCCAACGTTTAAATACGGCTCTTTCAATTGATTGCCTTAAATCAGAATTATTTACATCACCACATACAATTAACGATGATAGATAAATTGGTGTTTGTAATAATATACATAATAATGCTCCTTGTATTCCAAGTATATTCCATTTGGATAGTTTATCACTACAGGAAACCGATAATGTTTGAATTCCACGACCAGGTTTTGTTCGAATAACGCCAACAGTTTGTTCCATACAATCATCATTTAATGATAATTTGTATGATTGAATAATTTTACCACCAGTAAAATTTGATTTACTAGTTGTTGTTACAATATTACCAATATTATTTTCTTCTTGAACATTACTATGTTCAACTTGTTCAGGACTTAACTTAATTCGTTTTGCTGCTGGTTTGCCATCGCTAATGTTTTCGTTGACCAATTCATAATTATCGATTTCATTGTATATACTGGCATCACCACATGGTGAATGAGTTGAAAAGAAATGAAATGAAATATTTTCTTTTAATTTAAATTTTTTATGCTTATCATCATAATTAAATATTGTGGGTGTTGATGATAATGCTGTGTTATTCCAGTTTAAAGTTAGTTTGTCAATTTCACAAATGAGATAACGTATGAAACCACGTCTTGCCATCACTTCTGCATGTGAATCATTTAAAATATATCCGTTTTTACATAACATATTTTTACCAATTGATTTTGTGCCAGTGCCTAGTGAAACAATTTCCAATGTTGTTGAAGTTTTTTCATGTCGTTCACCACTATCTACTATTTTGTGTTGTGGAATAATCATTTGTTCACATTTTACTATGCATGATAATACAGTCCATTCTTTATTCTCAATTGGTTTGCCAGTTTTTGGTAATTTATTAAACATTTCAAAACATAATTGTGCTATTTTATTTGGATTTGGTATGTTGTCATCCGGTGGAATTGGTATTTTATTCATCATAAATGTGCTGAAGTCACTTTTGGGTAGAATTCTTGTATATAGTGATACTAGAGCAGTTACTTCTAGTCTATAAACCAAATATGATTGTAAGAAATTTTGTGTACCTTTAGTTAGTTATTTTTTATTATTTTGTGATGAACTAATGCGAGTTTACTTTCAATAGAAGCTGCACTTTGCTATCGATTTTTTTATAGTAAATAATAATAATTGACAATATTTACCATTTTATTCGATATTTATTTTCCCTTCTTAAGTGTAAACATTAAAGTTTAGATATTCTTGTTTGTTTGTTATTGAATTATGTAAAATATTCATCTGTTGCCGTTGAATTCCTAATTTGATTCCACAAATGTCAATATTGTTTTTGTTTAGAAATATTTTGTTTACATTCGTAAAACACGTACTTGGATACGTTCTATTACTGACTTCATTGTTAAAATGCAGTCTTCATAATGGCATTGAAGTTAGCATTTCATTTGGTACAGATTTTAAAATATTACGTCAAATTTAGTTTTTACTTATTAGTAGTTTGTCAGAAATATATGGTCTTATAAGGAATTTACACTAACATGGAAGTATTGTTGATTGTATTGTGAGGCTACACACTGCTTCACACTTAAAAAATGAATTGCGTTAATAGTTATAAAGAAAATAAAAAAATTGTTAATAAATGTTGTCAGTGAAGACGACATTTTCAAGGTAATGAGCAGGTAACATACTTTTTACATCTTAATGCACAATAAAAAAAAATCACCATCATCTTAAGTGATTCTAAACTCTACGTTGTGAATCACATTACATACCACTGATCATCAGTTTATATGGTATTCTATATCTGTTTAGTATTGTCCATTTTCGACTCTGTGGAATTTTGCAAACACATGTCTTAGGTACAATAATAGTGTTTGCCATTGAATACACTGTCTAGCAATAATTGTTACATCACATTGCCATCACATTGCTGTTGTAAATTTTCTTTTTGTCAACTATCTGATCAATGTGATAATTAACTTTAGATTTGGCTATTGCTGACCTGACCAAAACTGTAATTATCTTCGTTATTAAAATACTGGAATCAGTGGCAATTGTAGTTGGCATTTAAATTTACAATATCGGCTTTCGGCATGGTATCTCACTTATTACTTTCAACATTTTGTGATGTATTGTGCATAATCAAAATAATTCACGGCTACAACACAGTATCCAAATTTGGTGGATAACATTATTTTATTTGGTTGGTAATGTTTGTGTATTGATTTTTCTATTGTACAAAATTTTATGAATATAAATCTGCAATCGCAAAGGCTGCGAATACAAGTGAGTATTACTAGTGAATACTTAACATATATACGTTGGGTTGGATAAGAAAGTATGTAAAATATTCATTCAATTTTCTAACTGATTACGAATTTATTGCAAAGTATGTGACTATAGATAGTTAAATTATGTGTACATTTTTTAGTAAGCTTGTGACATTTACTCTATATTATGTTATCATATTTCAATATTATCGCTTGCAGCATCATTATCATATTAACCTTTCCTCTTCACGGGAGGACTTCAACGACAACCGCCACTGTTCACGGAGAGCCAGTAACTTCACTTCATTCCATATGTCACGACTGATACCAGCATCCTTGATTGCCATTCTTTTGCTATGTTTTTTGTGAACGACTTCTATTTGTGAACCAGGTATCTTATTTATGCAGCATATACAAAAATAATATTCATGATTGGTTTATTATCTAATAATATCTTTAAATACATTATTTTATCGTTTATTCTATCTATAGACTACACTGTTTTTAGGGCCTTCATTACTATAATAAAGTTTATAGTCATTGACTATATGTTTGGCCTTCGATTCCTTCCATTTAATTTTTTATTTATATGCCACTTGATACTTACTACCTACCCGGAGATCTGATTGGCTGAGTAGTTTACTGAAAGGGGCTATTGCTAATCTTTTAGACCATTGTATATAATTTCATAGGTGTTTAATCTTTTTTGGCAAATTGGTCATGGGTTTAAATTAAATAAATTGGAATAAAATTATCAAGTATATTTACTTACATACAATGGTAGGATTTTATAAATCCAATTTCCTGCAAAAGTTTACATGATAATTAACCAATTTATTCAGAGCGCCAATGTAAAATGTTGAACTCTAGTTTCAAACTATAACATTGTTGAAATTAACGTTTGTAGTTATCTAATCTAGTAAACAAAATGCAGTTATAGATACACATTTCTGGATGTAAGAAGTTGTAGTAACAGCAGAAGTTAAGTGTCAACATAGATTACTAGTTAATGTATAATATTGGAGTCAAAATTATGTTGGTGTAATAAGCCCTAGTCACGTCAAGGGCAAAAATAAGGACTGCGTTTCTTCACAAGGTCAAATCAAACCAGAAAATTCTCGTTGAAAATTTCTAGAATTGATTTATTTTTTTTTTTTACTTTTTACCAAATTATACCAATCGCCACCAACAAACATTACATCTATCACCATAGATACTACATATGTTTTGTTGTATGCTAATCTCGGATTTATTTCGAATTGTTTGCTAGCTACTAATTAATTCTATGTAGATACAAACGTTTGTCATCAACTCAGTTTTCTTGTAATTTTTCTACTTATTTTTATAGTCTATAGATCATGTAATCATTGGTTGTATCATTTTCAGATTAAATATGGGATTGAACTCTGGCATTAGAATAAGATGATGACAGTTGTTCTAAATGTGAAGGCAAAAGTATAGAAATTAAATGTAAGTAAATATATTATTAATTATCTATAAAACTAAGCTATATAGTGTATATAAGAAAGATATGGTAATGGAATTTATGTACAAAAAAATAGTACCCTGATATTTGTTGAATACCAATGACTATAATATATACACGAATATATTATACATAGTTGTTTAATGTACTAGTTTTGTTAGTAAATGATGTTTAATGTAGCTATGCAATCTCATTTCCGATTAATGTCAGTAGCCTGACGAACACTTATTTATTAAAATTCTTTGATGTACATGTATCAATGAACTTTTAAATATGCTGGATGGAAACTATAATTGGCATATAAGTGATATATATTGTGATCGTGATTCTGGCGGTGCCGCCAGATATAGGTAGAGTAATCTGTGAATGTTAGTCGTTATCCTAGCAATATTGTCTGTACAAATTCAAAAACCATTTTTTTTATGTAATAGCATTTTTTAATTTTTCTTAAATTTAATTAGCACCTTCAATATTATTACAACAAATAATCGGTGCAATGCATACAAGTGGTATTTGCTTTTCTTGCTGAAACATTGCTAGTCCATTATTTCGCCATACAGAATTATTCAGTGCCTTAATAATAAAAATTAAATAATGTGTTAAATTCCACGATGTGGATGCACTATCTAGACGTTGACGAGCAGATATGACTATTATTTATTATTATAATAATGATTAACTTAACCTGATACAGATAAGATTAACATACATGAAGCAAATTAATAAATTTTATACTTACAAATACTCTACCATAATGTGAATCTGTACTACAAGCTTTTGGGAGTCCTGTCATTTTCCAACCATATTTAAAACTTGTTGTTTCTGGAAAATAGTATTTCATTTCAGGTGCTATGTTAAAACGTTCTTTAAGATAATTTTTTCTACCTTGTTTTTCTTCACCTTAATATAAATTAATAATTTTTTTTTTTTCTTATTATAAAAAATTCGATTTAATAAAATTAATTAAAAATCACCATTATACAATAATTCTAGATGCTTAAGTGGAACTTTTCGCATAACATGTGTAAAGCACCTTGAATCTGCTAGTTCTGGATATTTTTGTTGTATTTCGGATATTAAAGCGTCGTGATCAATTTTACGATGTATTTTTATATTTTTCTGTTTTGATTCCATTAAATTTAATGCGTCTATTTTCTTATTTATCTTAAAATTATAATTATATTCTATTCAGTGAATTTGTAACTCACTAAGTGTGACTAAAGTATAGATATTTTTAAAGTTGGTTTTTTTATGTATAAATGTTTTGTAGAAAAGCGTATTTAAGAACTGTAACGAAATCTGAAATATTTTCTATTATGGCAACTTTAGCAAAGGCATCAGAAGAAGATCATAAGACAATTTATTATTAGGTTTAACAATGTATGATCTGCAATTTTTCAGTATTTTGGAATACTGATCCAATTAATTCTACTCAACGCGTCCAAATATGTGAATATTCGCTTCATATTGTGTTTCGGCGAAAATTTTAAGTATGGTCCTCACACCTATTTACGTGATTTAAATTTGTGACAATCGTATTTTAGCTTTCGCTGCCATACATTTGTGTTAATAAACAATTAGTTTTGAAATACACAATTTTCACTATTTATCATACAATAATTTTTGCGTTTATGCAGAATCTTTACATCTATTTCAAACCCATTATCTATTGTGAAAAACTTCAGGTTCTCTGTATACTTCATCTAATTCTTCACCATTGATATATACCATTAACGGACCAAATTTTTTTAGTTTCAAATTTGAAATATTTTTTTTTTATTACTGACTTATAAGTTGTATTTCAAGACCTACCACACTCGATTCAATGGTCAATGTTTATCGTGCTCGAACAAAAAAAAACTCTAGATGTCAATTTTGTTGCCAGAAAGTGGTAAAAATTATTTTTATCTTTTTTATTATAATCAAGCCAACACGTTAGACTATTATTTAAATCAATAAAATTTTTAAAAACGTACAATCGTTGTGATATAAAACTTGTTTCAAAATTGAAAGCAGTCGTGTCTTAATATGCGTATTGTAAGTACATTTTTGGAAAGAAACCTTTGCATTATACCTCAGCTATGTTGTCTGATAACAATTCTAGTTTTTTGTTTAATTGATTTGGATTTGTGTCAGCATTTTTATAAATTAAATCTTTATTTTTATGAAAAAAATTTATTCTGGCATTCATTAACATTTTTTCTGTCCTTTGTCCAATTAACAAATCTTTTGTGGATATCATATTTACTAGAAATTTGTTTTTTTTTTTTAAATATTTAAAAATTTATGTTATATTAGTAAAAATCAAAAATGACTACTAAATTATTATGTTGCTGTAACTTTGAATAATTTTAAAAAAATACCTAAAATTTGCTTGATAAAAATAGGCCCTTTTTTCACTGATCTATAGGCATTTAAAGATTAATAAATGAATATTCAAACCTACATAACATCGACGGAAGACAATAGTCATTTTCACAAAGGTAACATCTGGTGATCAGGATGCCAAGACCCTTCAAGACGTTATTAACTGTGTAAACATTAGTAAAAATTCATTAAAATATAATAAAAATCCATAAGATACATTTTTGGGAATTTCTGTTTAGTAATTTTTATACGTTTTGACTGTTTTATTAAAAATAAGTGAAACTACAGAAGTAGAACGTTTTTGACGTCTCCCTAATGGGGAGACATCCAAATAATAAAGATGTAAAAGATATTTGATTCTGTAGTTGATGTTATACACACACTATGAACACACACTATTACTGTAATCCGATATATGTTATGATAATGAGTCGGCAAAACTAGATCTTTATTTTGAATACAACATTTGCCTGTTATTGGTGCTGCAACAGATATCAGATTTGATATACTCCACAAATATTTTTGATACTGAATAGAATTTGGCACTCGCTAAAAGATTTTAAAACCAATTTAAGTTTCATATTTCAACTATCAACATGTTTTATCAGCTCAGTGGCATGTCGTCACAATATCCAAGATATATTATATTTTGCCTTCCAACTCCAAAATTTGTTGGTTAATTAAAATGTTATATTCGATTCTCTAAATCTTTTCATATGTGCTCAATATATTCCGTGTCTTATACAAGATTGCAATAAATTGTATACAAAATCTATTATAGTATAGTCATTTTTGGAGTTTGTGTCCGTCATGCTAGTAGAAACTTATTGTGTTGAACATCCCTTAGGAGGAAAATAATAATGCAGACAATTTAGACAGAAATGCAATCAAATTGCAGATTTTAATCATTTATGGATTCTACGGATATTATTTCGAATTAGCTTAATTCTAATAATTCCTATTTAGTACGTAGATTTTATTTAGCGATTTGGTTTGCAGTATTTTATTTTTTGTCATGTTTAATTAAATAATAAATACATGAGCAACACATGATTTATTCATTTGAAGACTTGCTCGTGCAATTGTTTCATTTTCTTTTTGAACATTGTTGGCTAAAGTTTGTAAATTTATTAATGATGAACCATAATATAATTAAATCAAAAACGTATACTGAATTTGTAGCTGATGAATTTAATGTACATCATGAGTGGCAAATAGCAAAATTTAATTTATTTGATTATAATTTTGGCGCAAAAATTTCTTCAGAAGTATTTTCTTGTCTTAATGACAAAACCAAATCGTACTGTTTGCATTTATATTATGCAGGTAAATATGGTCATTTAAATGGTGATTTTTATTGCTGGTTAGATGGTTTGTCTACCGCAGAGTTAGCAAGTTGCAAATTATTAAGTGGAAACATATACATTCAAAGTGCAATGGGAACTAAAGAAAAGGAAATGGTTTTAAATGCTAACACTAATAAATGGCAAATTATTGAAAATATGGTAAATCAGATCCTTTTGAAATAAAGTAAATCTATTTAATAATAATAAAACCAATCCTTGATATTCGAATTTTTGTTTGTGTTAGGTTAGGGTGAATAAAATTATCCATTGTATCCATATTTTAATATTAATATTATGTTATTAATAATATGTTATTATTATTATACACTTATATTAATAGGACATACGTTTAATATTTTTATGATACAGAAATTCGTAGTGTCATAGGCCCCTCTTCGAAATGTGAACGTTACTATTTTTAACTATTTGTCGTTTAACCTAGGAACACAACAGAAGCTTACCAAAACCAAAGTTAAAACTAATATCAGAAAATTAAACATGTCTAATTGTGACATTTACTTCACAGACATTTTGGCCTCATTTATATTTGGAAGTTTTGTTTAACATTATAAATTATGTGCGGTACATAATAAAATAAAAAAATCGAAATGTCGTAGATCCTTTTCGAAATGTCAATATTACTATCTCCATAGTTTATATTCCTTGCCCATGACCAGCATCGATGTAAAAAATTGCCGTGGGCATTAAGCGACTTAAAATCGAAAAGTGTTGCAGCTGTCAATTACAGTCAATACTGGATTTTCAGACAAATTTTGAATTGGTGTATTTCAATTTCGTCGATCACTTGGTACCTCTTTACTATCTCTATATAGTAAATTGTAAAACGCACCCTATTGCACACACTCAACATACTTCTATGGGCTTGGCCTTGGGCTTATGATTTTTGTCATGTTCTTTGCTACCATTTTAGTTATTTCTTATTTGTGCAGACGCATCATATATTTTTGTTATTGATTATTGGCTAAAGTTTATAAATTTATTAATCATGGATCATAATATAATTAAATCAAAAACGTCTACTAAATTTGTAACTGATGAATTTAATGTACATCATGAGTGGCAAATAGCAAAATTTAATTTATTTGATTATAAATCTGGTGCCACAATTTCTTCAGAACTATTTTCTTGTCATAATGACGAACCCAAATCGTACTGTTTGCTTTTATATTATCATGCAGGTAATTCAAATTACCCAAATGGCCTTTTTTATTGCTTGGTAGATGGTTTGTCTAACGCAAAGTTAGATTGCAAATTGTTCAGTGGAAACATATACATTCAAAGTGCAATGGGAACTAAAGAAAAGGAAACGGTTTTAAATGCTAACACTATTAATAACAAATTGCTATTTAATACGACTGATTTAATGGATGAAAATTTATTTCCCAACAACATATTAACAATTGTTTGTGAATTCAAATTTCGTAAAGATCATCAGATTAACAATCCATTAGTATCAACAACTACTAATATTAATAACAA
>JANSTX010035443.1:0-13530 GCA_027564355.1 Penthetria funebris | reverse complement strand
TAATCGACGACAAGAGGTAGATGACTTATAATGCTAACTGTTTTGATACCACAACAGTTTGTATGAGTTCTGAACTCATTCAGGACGACAATTCCACGAAAGTGCACCAGAATATAAAATCATCAGATTGCAACTGCAGAATCAACATCCAAATTTTGAACATAATATTAGCGATTTCAGCGCAACGGAAGTGAATTTGTGTTATTGATGACCTATATTCATCACGATAAGCTTGTCTCTGAATTTCGTAGACTAGAATTTAGTGCGTTACTAGATAATTACAACAAAAAATTAAGACAACAAATTTAGCATCAAAATGTATTAAGGAATTAGGAACAGTCACTTTCACTCAGAAATTATGTATAAATCACAGTTAAGTGAGTTCAGCGTTTCACGGAAAAATAATTGCTAAATTATACCAAAAGTCTTAGATATATCGGTTGTAAGATTTTGTTTAATTTTTATTTACTGCTTGTCTCACAAAACGCTCACCATAAGTTAGACCGAAAACCATATTGATGATCATAAAGTAATTGTTAGATTTCAAATATAATTTAATCTTGAAGTAAACGATTTTCTTCCAAGATTTTTGTGACCTTTTACGTAATGGGCAATATGATTATCATTAGTTTGGATCTTTTTGTTAATTGAATGAATACATTCCACAATCCATTCTATTAGAAACCGATAGAATTTTAGAGGTGGCAGAATGCATCACATTTACGCAGACCTATGTCAGAAATATTATTAGGAGCATGTACTTTATTATTGTTATCAAAATCCTGTATATACTTCAATAGAATATGATGCCAATATATTATTTGTATGTTTTCGTGGTATTTTATTTCAAAAAGGGTTCTATGTTATAAGATTTTTTTTTTGATATCCAAATAATTAATGCTCATATATATCTCTCACGCTACGTTTGATTTTCATTACAAATATTTCCATCTAATTGTGACGTAGAACAAAATACTTTCGTACATTCATTGTGTGAAGTTGGTAAAATTTCGAGTAACATACACTATAGTCATCAATTTGCCTTTTTCTGACTCCGTAAGGGTTGTTCCTCATGATATATCTACACTTTTGCTATGCAGATCATTTGGTTCAAATTTTGTCACTTCCGGCCCGATTTTATGCTCCGAGAATTATATTAATTAATGATATTCATTTTGTGAGTGCTTTATCTATGGAATTTCGCCAGGTACGTTTCTGATTGCATTTAAAAGAAAACGTTAGTATATTTTTTTGTTTTTGACTTTGTGAATATTTACAAATCTTATCAACTAAACTCTGCGGATTTAACATTGTACTAAGCTAAAGGAAGCAATAAATATTGTGCAATTGAATACAAATTATCTTATCAATCATTGATACTCGATAATTTTGGTTTGGAAATATTTGTATAAAATATCCTAAGAGGAGAAAATGTAGCTCATTTCAAGTTGAATCCTACAGTTAAGCAAAAAATTTGTAAATAAAATTCCGTTAATTATTTGAAATGAATAACATTGCTCGTAATTGTGGTTTTGTGCGAATAGTAATTCAATTACTAGTTATTGCAAATATATTTATAATAGCACTTGGAATTGTTCGATCAGCGAATCCTTGTGAAAATTCAACTCAACCATCAATTATTGCTGATCCAAATTCATGTAATGGATACATTTTTTGTGCCAATGGTGAAATTATGGCAAATCAAACATGTGAAGATGGTTATTGGTTTAACGAACTATTAGAATTGTGTGATCTTGAAGAAAATGTTGATTGTCAACGACCATCGAAAGACAATCCTTGTGCAAATATTACAGAATCAATACCTATCCCCAGTCCAATTGCATGTGATAAATACATTTATTGTGTTGATGGTAAAATTAATGCAAATGGTACATGTTCGGAAGGTTTATATTTTAATGAAGAGTTACGATCGTGTGATCTTGCCGAAAATGTTGATTGCCATTTAACAAACATTTGTAAAAATATTACAGGACCAATTTTTGTAGCTGACCCAGACACCTGTACCGGATATTTTCATTGTGTTAGTGGTAAAATAAATTTGTTTGGACATTGTCCCGAAGGTTATTACTTTAATGAATCTGATCAACTTTGTGACTATAAGAATAATGTTGATTGTTCAATATAAAATTGAATTCTTTTAAATATATAAATCAAAATAAGTATAAATTTCAAAATGGAAAAATGATATTTGTAATCGTCAAAATAATAAATTATATTAATATTAATATGTGTTAATATATTTTGTTTTATTAACTAAAGGGTATTCTCAAAATGGTTGATGTCATGAAATAAATATAAATCCTTGAAAGAACCTTTAATGAATTATGGTGGTATCCTGTTAGATGGCTAATGATTCAATTAATTAATATGTAGTTATATTGTCAAAAAGTTTTGAAGTTAATGCAGGTGTTATAGAGACTCATAGTTTGTTTGATTCTATGGTTAAATAGATTTTCAAATCTGAGTCTTCTTGTACATCGTTTAATTATAACATTTTCAGAGTATTTTATTTTATATATATATACATAAATTTAGAAAGTTGATAAGTCAAAAGTGAATAGTTATGTACATATTTTAAAGATCAATATTATGGAGATCGGTAAGTATCACCATTATAATATAAAAGTAACTAAAGCCAAACTAGTACTAAAATTCTGTGATCACTGGTAGGCGGGAATCGAGTTATAGCTATTATTGTGCATGATAGGTTTAATTTAGTTTTGGCACCAGGCATTTCATAACACACACCATATCAATACATCAAAAATTAATGTTCAATAAAGAGTCAACTGAATGCAACACCATTGTAAATATGTATATGTTATTTGTCGAGTTCTGGAAAGTTATAATTCTAGAAAGTTATGGAAAAGCTGATGAATATGATCCGAATTATACATTATGATTCACAACGTAGAGTTTTGCATCGCGGAAGGCTTGTTAATATTTTTGATGTACGTTCAGATGTAAAACAAGTGTTTATCTAGGAATGAGATATGATAAGGGTACTGAACATGATATCAGATGATGAATGGTTCTTCGGCAAAAACGTTCAAAGAACTTCTTAACTGACGTATACAAGGAAGAATAACAATATCGGCATACATATTGGTACTAATCTAATATGTAGAAAGAAACTACAGATGAAGAAGAGAAAGAATGAGTATTTTTATCAATTTTTAGTTTTGCTATCTTTAAATAATATAGCCTAGGCTAGAACAAAATTCAAATTATTAAATTAATTTTCATTTAAATATTCACGTTCTGCTTCATTCATTAATTTACCAGAACTTATGAGTAAAATCAAAACGTTCATCTTACGATGTGGCAAACGTAATTGATGAACGCGGAATGTAAAAACTCATATGAGCTCATACCAACCCATGATGCATTGACTGCATCTGGAAAATTCATTGAGAAAATTCAGCGTAAAAATTTTATGAACGAAGTTTTTCTAAAATCGATGTAGAACGCTTGCGCTAAAATGAAAATGAAAATGTTGCACTAGAATTGAGGAAAATCTTTGTTTTCCTTTTTTATTTTTTATTTTATTTAATTTTTTTGGTTTTCGATGTGGAAAATATTGTTCCATTTCAGTTATCGTTTAACCATTAAACCGATAGGAATTTGTTTCGTTTTCAAAATTTATTGCGGCGATATCGGCGATGATTTGTTTTTAAATTATTTGATTTAGGAATTTAATAAAAAAAAGAAGTTATTTTCTTTGGATAAAATAAAATTTCGTGAAAATTTTTTCACTGTTCAGTGCGCACAAATGTATAATTGTTTGGTTTATTTTACGCTAAATTTAAATTTTTCAGTACTATTTTTTTAAATTTTCTTTTTTTTTTTTGAAAATGTGCGGGAAAATAAACATATTGTTTTTCAATTAGTCAAAATCAACAACAATTCAATCTGTTAGTTTTCACAGCATAATAAATAGTAGTTAATATAAAAAAAAACAAAATATACAATTAACAATTTTATGTGTTAAATTAATTTTATAATGTCTTATACTTGTTTTTAAAATAATAAAATAAATATACCTAAATAATAAAATATAAATTAAAATTTAATTTATAATAACAGAGTGGTTTTTATAAAAAAGTGTTCTAAAATTTATCGTACAAGAAAATTGTTTTTTTTTTTTTTAAATTGGAAATAAACTATTAAAAATTGTTTAATGTTCATTGATGATTATTTACACGTTTTTTTCAAAAAAATTTGGCATTACAGATTTTTTTTTTTTTTTTAAATATACTACTATAATATAAACGAAAGTTCATTTTTAAAATTATAAAAATAATATTTGTTACTATAATTTTATGTTGTTTATGTATTGAAAAAATGAAAAATTATTGCCATCCATTTAGACAATAATATGAACATACACTAAAATTAAAAGAAAAACTAAAATAAAATATTTATGTAATTGGTGGTGTATGGCTCTATATGACTCTTGGGGTGGTTTTGCGTGAGTAAATTTTTAATAAAAAAAAAATAGTTTTATTATTATTATATTATTATTACCATAATTTAGGTATATGTTCTATTTTGCATATAAATTTCATATTATTGTTATGTTTTCATACCACTATTCAAATTAATATATCGCGTTTAGAATTTCATTTTTAAAAATAGTTATTTTGAAAAACAGTCGGATTCATGCAAACGTATCCTAGGTTAAGGTTAAGTCTGGCAAAGAAATAATATGAAAAAGTTAGCAAGTTAAATACTATATTATGTTTATTGTTCATACTGATGTGCTATATTAGAGACTATATATCGTAAAAAAATGAGAGAAACCTACTGTGTGATTAGCAAACTAGTCAGAAACTGCTGCAAAACAAAGTCTTCAATACCATTAATGACTGCTTAATCTCCAGTGAGACAAAGCGATGAATATCTGAATGAAGCTATAATTACGGTTGATCAGAGCTCAGTTGACAGAAGTTCGGGCTACATGAAAATTTAAAGATTGTGTTGAAAAACATAGCAGACTGAAATGCAGAATCACCACTCCTCTAGAGTAGTTACTATATACGTCCGATAGTGCGTATTTTTAACACACAATTTATTTTAATTTTTGAAATCGAGTGTTTATAAAAAAACATAGGGTGTTTTAGACCTGACAGATTATGCACACACAATTTAAACACGTTAAAAACGATGAACTAAACGATTAATTGGTATTGGTCTCGATCTCTGGTCAGTACCTTCATTTCGCTCTTCTAGCACTTGTACTAGACTCTCTAATATCAGTATATATATTTATATTACCTTCATAATTGCAATCAAGTGCATGTTTTGCAATATCATCGACAATATGTTCGATTTAATTTCACTTTCTACAACGTAAGTTCAATTACGAATATTTCTTTTCAATTACGAATAGCGCTGTGATAAACGCTAAATTCTGTTCAATTCCATAAACTAAATAAGTTGAGAAGCAATTTATTAGGGATATTCGTTGTATACGAGTACATTTATGTTAGCCTTTATAATTTTATTTTCCAACTAATGTTAATTTACTTATTGAGACATATTAATCCTTAATGAAAATTTTATTGGCATCATTTCAAGTATTTATTTTGTGGCTTTTGTTGTTTTCAAGCGCCATTTACCAATAATATTATTCTTGACTAAATATTTAATGGAACTATATTCTGTACTATGCCGAACTTCTGGTAAATTACTTTTTAGCTTTTTTGTTTAGTTTAATTTTTTTTAAATTTTCTTTTTAATGCCTAAAAATCACTGACATCTTACAAGTACATACTTTTTATTATTTATTTATTCAAAAGAAATATGAATTATTTGTTATTATCGATTGAAATCTTTCTGGAAATTTTCAATATTATACAAATAAACATAGTCACAGTGAGATTATTTGAAAACATAATAAAAAAATATAAATAATAAACAAAATTGGTTGAAAAGAAAGAAAATATATGTTGTAGTTATTTATAAAAAAAAGACTTACTATGTGCATATGACTATGACCAATAATAAAGTGATGGATTCAAAAATAGATTTTATCTCATAGTTTACATATACTATCGACCATCAACTGTACTGATATATTCAAAAACTTATCTTTGAAATAAACCTTCATATTAAATTTCACAATTAAAAACCTTTAATTTGTATCACTACTTAACTACGACGTTAAAGTAATATATGCATGGTTTTCATAAAGCTTTAGAAAGCTTTATGGAAACAACGAAAAAATATAGAATTTAACGACAATAACAACACACTCGTATATTTTTTTACTGTTTTTCTTTTGTTACTTATTTGAAAATTTTTAATTATAATTTAGAATAAACGTTTTTCGAGAAAATTTGAAGGCTCTTAATATGTTTAGGAATAAATTAGAACCCAATGAGAACTATGCCACATTTGATTTAATATAAGGTTAATCTCCGTAAACTGTATAGTGGATATTTGTCACGGTTATGATTAGCTAAATTATCTTAAAGTTTTCACTACTATAAGACAAAACCCTTACTGCGTATAGGCGTTACTTGTGAAATATTTATTCGATATCATTGGTATATTTTTTTCATTTCATTTATTACCCAAATATGTAAAATATACACAATTTTACGCTACATACTCGTAAGTATTATATATACTCATATGTCATCATATTCTAAATAAATATTTGTAATTGGAATGAAAATTATGGAAATTCTTACAAAGAGATAATGGAAAAAGTTTAAAAGTTAAATGAATAAAATTTAAGTACAAATATCATTAGCAACTTTTTTTTTTCTTATTTTCGAACTTCAAAAACACAAAGTTTTGCAACATTCTCTTTAAAAAAAATATAAGCCAAATTACTCGGCACAGATTTAATGAATAAAATCACTTCATTAGGTAAGCAAGGTTTTGGGTTAGAATCAACGGTGAAAGTGTTTTGAATTTCTGATCAAGTATTTGTAGAACATAACAGTGATAAATAACCTTTAGAACGTAATTTCTCGATTCATTACATTTTTCTCGCACTCAGTGAATTTTTTTTGAAACATAATGAGAAAAAATGAGCGTTTTCAATAGTTAAAAAAGACAGCGTGTCATGAAATCAACAAACTAAAGTCTTTAACTTGAAATTTTCTCGCTAAAACTGTTGTCCAATCACGTTTTATTGTGATACTGTGTATTTAAATTTATTGTGGTGTAGATAAATATATATATATATATATATATATTGCTGCAGAATTGATAATTTTTGTTGAATGGGCAACATAACTATTGCCGAATATTAATGTATTCATTTAGAATAAAGTTTAAAGGCAATATTTAACGAATAATATTCAGAATATATGCTTATTGCTATAAACGTGCAGCACCGTTAATTTTATTCGTTAAATATTGGATTTAAATTTTAGTTGATGAACATTTCCAAAATATATACAATTGTGAATGTTGCTTAATGTTGAAACTTATGGTAAAGCTTTCTGAAAACATCGAAATAAAAATGTGTAATTGAATGAATTGATATAAAATGAAATTATACATGAATATTAAATATAAAAAAAATATAATTTAATTACAATATTTACAATATGGAGTTTCGTGGTGAGTTTTGTGAAATTGGTTGGCATGTTAACTTATTTTTAATTTAAATTTGAAGTCATTTTTTAATCAAAAAATTCTTTATGACTGTTCTATTAATATGTCGTTAAGAATAATAATTTTTTGCAATAAAAATTGATTTTTGTGATAGCAAAATTGTTTGCTTCTACTGTACAAGTCCTTGATATAAATTTAACCATAGTCTAATGGTAAGTTAATAGGATGCCTAAGTATGTTTTGTAGGCAAGTAGATAGCAATGTGGCGAATGGACTGAGCGACTATATATATATATATATATATATATATATATATAAGTACTGAACAAAGATATTCATCTTTGATTATTAGAAGTTCTTCTAATTAGGTTAAGATTAAATTTAAATACTTTAGGTGTTAATTAATTATTCAATATGATAAGATTATTCTTATTTCGTATTTATATTTGGTATAAAGTTTATTACTTTGGTAAATATGAATTCAAAACAATTAGCATCAATTAGAATAATATCATTAATGAAATTGTTGATCATGAATATTATATTTCAATTAATGCATTAAGAAAATCACATCAATTTGTTATATTATACTAAATATTTGCCAATTTGAATGATTTAAAAATGTTATCTGTTTCATTAATTTTTATGTATAAGGGAATTTTATGTTATTGATTAATAACATTACTGGTAAAAGTCAATCAAGCACTCTTTTAATTTTGTTTATATTTAAAATTTTACAAAAGTTATTTTGAACTTATAAAAGAATTTGTCTGTCTTTTCCACTTCTATTTACAAGAACAAAGAATTTTCAACATAAACTTTTGCCAATGGCAAGGCAAAAAAATGAAACATAATCGTAATCAATTATAATTTTATTCAATTCAATTCTTAAGTGGTACATTTATCAGTTGATTGGCTCTTTCGTTGACTTTGTTACCTAAATGACCACAGTTAACCATTTTAACGTTACCGTAATATTCTCGTTTAGTCAGTTAGATATTAAACATACAAAAAGTTTCGTATTTGAGTCATAGGATAAACAAGTAGCTGTTGAGAACAGAATTTTAAAATAACACCATAAAATTAAATTCAACTAAATTTCACATACTTAAATACTAAGATCAATTCCAATGACCTAGGTAGATGTTGACCTGCAATACATACTGCCGAAACTTTTCAATCAAAAGTGAAACATCAATAAATGAACTAGGATTGAACAGAAATAAGATGACAAACTTTATTTTCCATGTAAACAGAAACTATTTAGAGTATTAAATGTTAGAACCATACTTTCTTTGTAACGTTGTTCTTCGATCACCGGGTATACCATTAGAATTACAGTCAGTTGATTGTTATTTGAGAATTGTAATAATTTTAGCTTCAGGCTATATAAAATTTTGAATAATTGTGCAACTTGAGTAATTTCGAGCATTCCAAATTTAATAGTTTTGAGTTTAGTTTTATTACTGTATAATTGACACTTCATTTCAAACTTTCATATAGTTTACATTAGACCTTCATGCTATTGTATTAAGTAAATAGGTATTAAGTTAGAAAAGTTCGCTTATATAGTAAGTAGTCAACAATGTCTGTTTATATTATTAGTAAGTTGGAATTTAAATTCTTACTATTCATTGAATTGATGTGAATTGGGTGCGGATTTGAAGTGATTTCTTGAAATGGTTATTTTAGACTTAGCAAATTGACATAAATCAAGTAGATCCGTCTCAGTACATAAAATTTAATAGAATCGGAAATTAAGTGGTGACATTTAGAATAAATTGATCAATCAGATTTAATATTACGGCATTGTGGGTTATAGCATAGTTTTTCTTTAATTCAACAAGTAGTTCCCGATAGACATATATCTCTATATAGTTTACAACTTATAATATAATATGTATGTTGCTAACAATTTGTAAAATGTATTCCATTATAGAGCCTCAATGATTCTGTCACAATCAGTTCACATTGTATAATGATTTGCTTATTCTGGTGGTGGGAATAAAATATTTGTTAGAATAAAACTTTCTATTATCATTATCTTGTCAAGAAAATCATATAAAAGTATAAAAAACATGATAATAATAATACTAGAAATTCTATTATCTTTACATTTTATCAAATTTATATGAGAAGATTTTCACATCTCTCAGAAATAAAAACTTTATCGTCTTTATGGTACTTTAACCGAATATAAAAATTGTTTTCTTTTCCATGCCATTATTTATTCATATATTTGCAATTGCGTTTCAAATGAAGAGCCATTTTAGCGGTGAATTTATTTCCATCTGAAAACCTTTCACAATTATTGAATCATCAGACTAAAACCGTTATTTAAAACTCTCGAAATTTTATCATTAAGCAAATGTTTTGATTCTTGTTCACTAATTAGACAAAAACTATATAATTTAAGAACAAGCACAAACGATGTATAATTCAGACATGATAACTAATAACTAATAACTTTGAGACGGAAACATATTATCATACAGTAATGGGTTTAATTGAATCATAAAAATACTATAGAATTCACATAATAAATAGGTATCTCAATCAAAGCACCAATGCTAAGATGTTGTTTTGAACTTATAGTTATCATCAGTACAGTAATTACCAAGCAAAAAGAAAAAAAGCTACTGAGTTAACTGCAGACTGAAGTTGTGTTACGAAAGAACAAAACCTCTAATAAATTATTATTATACGGATTTTTTTTTTTTACAAACGTGTTACATACAATTTTTACATTACTTTCAAACTGAATTGAAAATTATTATATGTTAAACATTAATTTATATATCCATACGAGTATTACATAATATTATATTTAGAAACATATTTGTCAAATAACATCTTATATAATTTATAATATGTAAATAATGAGAAAATTCGGTTTCCTAACCATCTAATAAATAATAATTGGAATACATGACGTAGGTTATAATTAAATAATAAAAAAAAAAATTAAGAATATTTTTATTATATCAATAAATTAACCATTATCATTAATAAAACATAATTAGTATGGAATTAGTAGATAACATACTGTTTTCTAATAAATGTTATCCATGGGTGCAAAAATTACCAAAAAATATATCCAAAATACTAATAATAATAATGTAATTTCAATAAAATAAAACAATTATTATAAAAGCTTAGCCACCACCTGCCTACATAAATTTTATGCAAAACAGTCCAAAATAGATAAAATGGAAATAAAAAACTCTGAATTTTCCTTTTTTTTTATATATGCGAGTACAAAAAAATTCTGAAGATTACATAAATACATTTATTTACCACCCATTTTCCATTCAAATCACACTTTATTGTATGTTGAAAGACGAGTATAGTGAAAGACTCACTTTTGGATCAAATGACTTATAATGATTTCATCGCCAGAGGGCCTATAGATATCTTATGCCGTTGACTTTACTAATAGAACAGGTCCGGTGATAATCTGACCTCAATATAAACAGTTTCAACACGTTCATTTTTAACTATAAAAAACACCATCCGAAGTCCTAATCCGGACAGGTATGTAAACATATGACTAAAACTAAATCAAGTATTTAGTATTCTTCTTCTTCTTCTTCTTCTTCTTCTTCTTCTTCTTTTTTTTCTTCTTCTTCTTTACCTTATTCCTTATTCAGGGTCGGCCCTCCTACTTCTCAATATATTTCTCCACAAGTTTCTCTTTTGTGTATCGTCACTTTCTGCATTCAATCTGTTTCAAGTCATTTTGAACTACTGATAACCAAGTAGCGACCGCGTTTCATTACATTTTTTCCAATATTCAAGGTCAATTTAACGCAATAAGTTTTCGGTCTACGCATTACGTTACCGAATCATCTTAATCTATTTTGAGTGATTATATTGGTGATTGGAGTAACCTTTAAACAGCCTCGAATATAGTTGTTTTGAATTCTGTCCTTCAATATTACACCGGTTGACCATCTTAACATTCTCATCTCGATTGTGTGTAGTTTCTGCATATGATCTCTTTTTACAGTTCAACATTCAGAACCGAAGTGGATGACCGTTCAATATGATCTTTCCTTGTTGGGGAGTCGAATGATTACCATTAAATGGAAAATACATGTACTCTGTTTTAGTGTGACTGATACGTAGACCGCTGACCTCCAATACCGAATTCCACAGATTTATTTTGGATCCCAGTTCAATTTTATTCTCACTTATTAACACTATGTCATCTACAAATAACATAGTCCAAGGAAGAGGATCCTGTATTGTATACCAAACATGCAGAACCCTGATGCACACCAACGTTTACATTGAATGAGTTAGATGTTACACAATTTGTTATTCTAGCATTCATATACATATCTTTGATAGTAGTCATATATAGTTCAGGAACAGTTTGAGATCTTAAGGCCTGCCAAACGAGATCTCTAGGTACTCTATCAAATAGCTTCTCAGAATCTATAAATGTCATATGGAGGTCTTTCTTATAATCTCTGTATTTTTCAATCAATATACGAACTGTTTGTATAGCATCAGTTGTTGATTTGCCGTTGACGAATCCGAACTGGTTTTCAGAGATATTAATCAGATCACGAAGTCATGTGTCCAAAAATTTTTCCCATATTTTTAATGTGTATAATGTAAGTTTGATTCCTCTGTAGTTATAGCAACTCTGTATATCTCCCTTATTTATGGTTAAAGATATCTTCGTCTCCATGAATTTATCATCGCAACTCCACTTAAGATCTTAGTTAATAAATTTGCTAACCATTGGTATCCAAGATCACCCAGATATTTCCAAAGATCTGATGAGATGTCATCTGGACCAACTGCCTTATTTCGCTTCATCCTTTACACAGCATTTTCGATCTCTAGTAACCGCTACTACTAAATTAAGTGTTTTGTATCTTTTAAAAAATCGATCAAAATTGCCCAGTTTAAAAAAAATATAATGACAAAGTGTAAATTATCTGAAAAAAATTGTCACAAGTTAGAAAAATACAATCATTTTTGACACCTAAGATCCTAATTAACACAAAACATATATTTAACAATATTTGAGCATAATTAACTGGTATTGAATTAACTCTTTAACACTACAACGAGATAATAAGTAAAATCTATAGCAGAATAAATTAAAATAAAATTCGACTGCGGTAAGTATGAATATCAATATATTCTCTTATCAAGATGAGTATCGTCTGAAAATCATTTTTATGTGATAATATTCTAATATAATTTGTATAATAACCTTAGATTCACAAAGAGCTTCACTAAATTTTGCACATACTTATCTGTCCCAAGTATCAGTTAATATAAGTTAAGAATATACCCAACAGATCTTGTAGATCGGAATTAGTACTAAGTGTAGTGTCGTTAACGATTTATTAAAAATTGCCACCACCCATTTAGAAGACCATTTCAATCTGTAGGCGGTTTACTGATATCTCAAATGAGGTTCAGCAAATAAAACATTAGATTGGCAGTTCGGAGCGAACTTAATTGGAATCCCAAAAGTAATAGAAGATTCAGTCGTCCTAAAAGAACGTACCGCAGAGCCATCGTTAAAGAATGTAGTACTAGTGATTGAGGATGAATTAAAGTGAACATCGCAATTAGAAGCGCGTTTTTTTAGACTAATTGTAGTAGCAGAATACCTGGCATATGTATATAAAATGTAGTACGCATTACTAATTGCAATTTTTGTTTTTGATGAAAAACGTTGGTACATTACATAGGTTTGTGGATTTGTATAAGGAGATCATAATCTTTAGAAGATGGATTTTATTTAAAATTCAAATATCTCGGAATATAGTGAATAATGTCAATTGTTTGTCGTGCTATCGCATCGAGTAAGGATCTGGATGATGATGTTGAATATCTTCTTCTTCTTCTTCTTCTTTCGTTAGGTCATGGACCTGTGTTTTTCTAGGACATTTTATTTTCAGTTAA
>JANSTX010035432.1:0-13530 GCA_027564355.1 Penthetria funebris | reverse complement strand
ACCGTATTTGCTCTGGATTTTGTTAATATTTATATGGAATTGGAATCGTGTAATAGAAATACTAGAGTATTCTGTTAATCATATACTATATGGTGTTTTGAAAATTTGACTATGTGCTTGCTTATAGCATATATGTTACATCTATATAAAATTATCCTTTTTTTTTTAAAAAAAATATGTTTTATAATACGAATAACTACTTACAATATTATAATATATGATTTGTATTATATACTCAAATTAAAATCGACAAAATTTTACCAGCTATGGGTTTTAACGACTTTAAAAACTGAGTAAAAATCATAGAGGTAATAATATCTTGATTTGAATGCACTGATCCAGTAAATAAGAGAACATGGCGCTTGAAATTGGGACTTTCATCTACCTTGCTACTTCAAAGAACTTTGCACTAAGTCGAGTTTTCATAATCACCCTATATATTATCTTATCTTTCTTAAAGTATACTCATACAATTTCTGAAATGAATTAAATTTTTGTGATTTTAATATCTTTTTATTGTATATATTCAGTTATGTTAACAGCAAAAAATTCAGTAACAACAGATTTTCATATTAATCGAAATCAATTTGAAAATAATTTATTTCTTCGTAAATATATATAAATGTAGTGGATACTGTCACAATATTTCTTTTTAAATCGCGTTGTAATTAGAAACCAAACCAAGTAAGTAAAATTTATTCTTTTATATCATATATTTATTATCGATTTTAATAGTCTGTTTCAATTATAAAAATGAGTTTTTAATATATTAGTACACCAATTATAAATTTTATAGTGAAATTAATTTGTTTAATACAATTATTTAAATATATGTGGATGACGATTAATCTGATTTTCAAAACGAAAATAGGATACTCATTTATTTAGAAGTAAATCAATTCACACAAATTATCAAACTATTTTAATCGTTAGATTTTAGATTCCATTCAATAAATGGTACTATATTTGGTTTTAGCGGACACATTTCCTATGAATCTCTCGTTTTCGTTTTTTTTTTCTTTCTTTTGTTGATTATATATTAAAAATAATTAAAAAAAAATATTAAAATATATAGCAAGATGTACATCGTTTATTAGAACCTGTTATTATATACACTTAATACAAAGTACTTATTCTAAGACCATAATAAATGTTTTTTGTAATCTGTTTTCTAATAATCCGACTTTTGCAGGATAACATTCACCGTTGTCAATATCTAGAATTCGTTATGATCAACGTTTCTTATTTTTAACGAAAATTTTTGCTATTTTATGTGCTGTGCTAATTTTATCAAAGTTATTTGTGAATATGTTCATAAAATTACCTATATGTATATAAGAGCATATTAGATCGATCCTTAATTTGAAGTTTAAAAATAAGATTTATATTTCTATTTTAATATTTTACCTATTTTACTCGTATATATTCATGTATACTATTTTGTATATTTAATTTAATTTCACTATTTAATTTTACCCAACTTAAACATGTACAAATACCATTATCTTTCATATCTTATCATAGCTTTATCTTTAAAATATATTAATGGTTAACGTTATTATTATATATCGTTCATCAGTCAAGTGAAATTAGGCGAATACAAAAGTCGCAATTTATTCCAAATTAAAATGCATCTTTTTCATAAAGTATACTCATACAATTTCTGAAATGAATTAAATTTTTGTGATTTTAATATCTTTTTATTGTATATATTCAGTTATGTTAACAGCAAAAAATTCAGTAACAACAGATTTTCATATTAATCGAAATCAATTTGAAAATAATTTTGCATTAGAATCCAATCGATTAAAAACATTTGAACATTGGTCTATATCATTTATATCAAAAGATGAATTAGCCTGTATTGGTTTTGTTCATATAAAAGACGATAAAGTTAAATGTGTATTTTGTGGTATACGATTACATAATTGGACAGAAGATGATACAGCGGTTGGAGAACATCAAAAATATTCACCTGGATGCCCATTAATAAGACGTTGTCGAACCGATAATATACCAATTGATGCAGATAGACTTGATAGTCTATTGCCACCATTAAGTATAGATGAATGTGGTCATGGTTGTAGTCAAGTGTCAACAGATACATGCAAACATCCAGAATATAAAATGGAAACTGTTCGATTGAAAACATTTAATGATGGTTGGCCACTGTCAATGGCACAAAATCCAAAAGATATGGCTGAAGCCGGTTTTTTCTATACAAGTTTAGGTGATAAAGTTATTTGTTTTAATTGTGGCATATGTTTAAAGGATTGGGCATCAACGGATATACCATTTGAAGAACATGCAAGATATTCACCAACATGTTTATTTTTGGATTTAACAAAAGGTAGTGTTTATATTGATGCAATTAAAAATAAATATTTAGATAGTCGTAATGAAAATAATGATGATGATGTAAATAAAACCTATAATATAATAAATGAAAATGAAGGTATGGTTACAATTGGTAGACAACATTCAATTAACTTAGATAAAGCATGTAAAGTTTGTATGGAGAAATATGCAGACATTCTATTTTTACCATGTAAACATTGTGCAACTTGTGGAAATTGTGCTGTTGCATTGGAAAATTGTCCAGTTTGCAGATCAGTTATTGAGAACAAAATGAAAATATATTTTCCATAAGTAGTTATTCAAAAAAAAAAAAAAAAAAAAATGTATATAATAATTAAATTAAGTTTTTGTAATTTTGTAATAAATATTATAATAAATTATATAGTAAAGTTAAGTTCAAAATTATGTTTTATTTATAAATGATTAGGGGTAGTAGATAATACAAATAAAAAAGAAGATCGAATAATTACATCCAAATTTCATATTAATATTAAATGTGTTACTACACAACATGCATCGTCTGAAGATAAAGATGCTGTTTATAGTGAACTTTCACATTGCCTTATTAAAAAGATTAACAGAATTGTCGTAGCTATTGGGGCGCGGATGTTTTTTGTGACCACTGGCTTGATTATTGAACAGATTGCCGAAAAAAGGTAATTTGAGTGTGTGTGAGAACTGGCGTGACATTACCTTGCTGAAGACAATAAACAAATTTTATAGTTATTATCCTGCACGACAGGATCAGTTCAGTTTTGTAACCGAGTATTCGAAAGGAACAGGGCCGGTTTCAGGTCTGATAAGTCTTGCACAGACCATGTCAATAAATTACGAATTATTGTCGAATAGTCAATTGAAAATGTCAAACGCCATTGTATATATTATTTGTCGCGACGACTTCAAACAGACATTTCTATAATTTAGACAATTGTAGATAGAAAGTTATCGAATACCGTCTGAACAAATGAATATTATCCGCAGTCTATATCTTGATTCGCAATGTAGAGTATTGTATCGTCGAGGGCTTAATGAATGTTGTTTTTAATTCGGGTGTAAAATAGGGATATATAGTATCGCCATTATTGTTACTGTTTGTCTAAGTTATGATTAAAGTAAACTTTGAACTGCATGCATGGGGTCGTCCAATCGGTCAACTTAAAGATTTTGACTTCGCTGACGACACGTGTATAGTAACGGTCAAGATGATGAAACTATAGAGGTCTAAATGCACAATAATTGTAAGAATTTGGTTGACACGGTCTAGTTACTTAAATTGTTTTTCTGAAAATGATGAATGATATTTTAATTTTTTTTTTTTATTTATTATACATATAATACTAAAACTCATTTTCAATGGAAAAATATATTGTTTTCTTGTATTTAATAATCTTAAGTTTCCGCTATATGAAAAAATTATAAAATAATACGCGCAATAAAATGATGCAATTCAATTACATATGGCTTAAATTTCATAATATTACAATATTAAAAGTGAGGCATACTCTATAATTTATGAATTGTGCATTGTGATGCATTTAGTGCAGAGTGACTGAATATTAATCCTAACTCAATGAAAACTTAAAATTTAAAAATTTAACGACTCAGTACTTTATATATTGTTTACTTCATTGTATATTTTTAATTACCATATGAAAAAGGGAAACTACCCAGCAATCCTCTCTACACTGACTTAGTAGTTTTTCCAGTATGCTCGTATACTCATACATTGAATTCACATGTAAACTTTACAAAACTATAAAATATAATTGCTGGCATAGTCAGTATTTTCATATCCGATGAAGTGCTAATACGTACGGGTTTGATAATTTTTTTTTAAAATTATTATCTAATAATTAATTGCATATATTTACAAGGACACTTAAATTAATTTTCCATGGAAAATTTTATTATTAAGTAATTTGTGCGAAATTTAATTGTGAAAAATATATGAAGAATAACTGAATTGTTTTATTGAAGTAATATTTTGTTTTTTCATTTCTATTAAAAATGGTAAGATACATTTTCTTTGCGAAAATTTAATTAATTAAAATTATTGCGTTTTAATATTTAAATTCAATAAATCATACATTTGAAAGAATGATCATTGTCCGTACAATATTTTAATATTAATATTCATATGTGTAAAAAAAAAAAACTGCATATGATGCACAGAGAAGCAGATGTTAAGTTAAAGTAATCTAATACGTTTTGAATATAATATCCCTCTTTACTATTGTATAATAACATTAAGGGTGATGATACCATAGCTGAAGACTTATGCAAATTTCTACATTATGTCATTGTATGATTTTGGGTAATTATAGTTCATTTTGAACTCTATTTTTCTATTGTTTTTATTTAAAATTTTAACGACATTCGTATAGATTATCTTTTTACATTACATTACTACTTCTTCTTATTTTATGTAATTCTATTCACGTTTTTGATGATCACTTAGTAAAGGTGATCTATAATTTTCAAACAAGTGGATCATTTGAGATTCGCATTGGTGACCAAATGTCCAATCTTCCATCTATCGCTGCTGGTTTTATACAGAGTTTCATATCCGCTGCTTATCATTTTTGCACACTTTCTATTGCTCATCTGCCATCTTCGTCTTTCGGTCCTAATGCATCTATACTCCAAAATCGAATATACCGATGATATACTTTTACTCGTCACTCACATACTAACTTATCGAATTGGTTTGATAAAAAAAATCAACACTCACTGGTCAAAATATGTTTACTACTTTGAAATTAATTTATTTCAATTAACATATAGATGCCATTGACTAGGCGGCAACGAATCAGAGATTCATCCCTGTGTTGGCCCCACTTCCTCCATATCACTACTTATTTATCGATTGCTCAGTCGGGTCTCCGATATCGGAGTCGCGCTTCGACTAGTATTACGTTTTCACTCCCTCAATATCACTACTTATTTATCGATTTTTCAGTCAAGTCTCCGATATCGGTGTCGCGTCTCGACTAGTATTAGTTTTTCCTTCTCCTCTTTTATCCCCCGTTTTACTCTCATATAGTCACTTTACACTGGTTTTAGTGATCCTTTTTTTAACCCCAATTATTTTCCAATTATCTCACCATGTACACAGATCAGTTATTTGTACAATAAGCAATTATTATTTTTCACAAATGATGTACAAATTTATTGTAATAAAGGATTTTTTAATTTCAATTTGAACTTATTTTATGTGATGATAATAACGGGAGAACCCTTCGGTATCGTACAAATATATACAGTTTTTTTTTCTTTTGATAATAAATAAGCGATACCTTAAAATGAACTATGTATATACATATTAGATTAATGTCACGTGCAATAGGGCATGCCAACAAAAAAGCTAAACTAGTATCTTATATATTCAGTGAAGCATGTATAATTGATCACTTATAGTATTTACAATCAGAACACACAGACACACAATGATAATCATATAGTTAACCAACTTCAAGTTCGTTATTGCAGCTGACGAAATTCATGGAATCAATTTTGACTTTGGGGTTGAAAAAAAAGCTTCTTATTTGGCAACCCGCACTAAACTGATAGTGTTTACAGTCAGAAGACACACACTGATAATCATAGTTAACCCACTTCAAGTTCGTTATTGGAGCTGGCAAAACAATAAAATTAGGTATCTGGGTATGGATTGGATTATAATGACAATTTTAACATCGTAGTGACACACTGTGCATCCATATTGATTTTATCTCGACCGGTATATGTAAAGTATCTAATCCTCAACGCCTAACCTGAAAGAATCTTCGTCGAGGTGATATATTAGTTTGTAACATTAAAATGTATGATTGCCTACGATATCCGTTTGTGGGATATGTACCACTAATGGGATATCGTAGTTAAACTATACGATAGGTGTAACGAACATGTTTTAATTAAACATATGGACAACGAATTGATCTGTTGTAGACATATATGGTTTTTTAAATTCATATTGCTGATACTTTTATTGTATGATTAGAATTTATCATTAATTCCGAATACTTCCATTAAATTATACTAGTTGAGTATGATTATTTAAATTAAAAAATTTACATATTATAAACAAGTCCTGTATTAGTCTTTGCTATATGCACAATACACTTATAAACTTTACAATATCACACTATTTTTAAATATTGTGTCATAGAAGTACATCAGCAACATTTTAATATACGTACATACTTTAATTTGGATAACAAAATACTATTTACTTGATCTAGGCAGCTAACTATATATATATATATATATAGGTGTGTTTCCATTAAATTAGTTTAAAGGTCACAATATTATAAGTTCCAATTACTCTTATTAAAACGATTTCCATATGTTCATGTTCTATTTATATAATTGTAATGTATTGAAATAAAAAATTCCCAGAAATACCATAAAATGAGAAATCATTGAAGCTCAATAGTTTAGAATATTTCCTAAATTCATTTACGTAAATTGCATTAATTATATCTGTTTTCAATAATATACAAAAAGAAAGTAGTAAGTGCATAAAGAACTGCATGTGCTTCATCTTCTACAACTGATGCTAGACTTATTAATACCGATTCTTCGCCACGTTGTTCTTGAACGATCAAGTCTTCTATTACCGAGACGATTCCAGTCAAACGCATACCTTACAGACTTATTAATACGGGTTCTTCGCCACGTTGTTCTTGAACGTACAAGTCTTCTATTAACAAGACGATTCCAGTCAAACGGATACCTTACAATCTCACCGATTAGTCGCCTCAGTGTGTGATCAATTTAATTCCAGAGTTATTAATACTGGTTCTTCGCCACGTTGTTCTTGACCGATCAAGTCTTCTATTACCAAGACGATTCCAGTCAAACGCATACCTTACAATCTCAACGACTAGTCGCCTCACTGTATGATCAATTTAATTCCAGACTTATTAATACCGGGTGTTTGCCACGTTGTTCTTGAACGATCAAGTCTTCTATTACCAAGACGACTCCAGTCAAACGCATACCTTACAATCTCAACGACTAGTCGCCTCAGTGTATGATCAATTCAATTCCACTTTGTTCAATTGACACGATCTGTAAGCATCTACAAATTCTATAATAATTAACCAGAAAAATGTAGGCATCTATTGACGAATACTTAGATTTTTGACTAACATTTTATGTGTCTTCAGAAGATGGTATGCACTGACAGCATGCCATTTGCAAAGTTGATTGCAACAGAACGCGTCCACAGGTTGTGCATAGTGGAACGGTATCTATATGTAGAATAATGAGGGTTACTCGAAAGGGTAATGGTTATATTGGAGGTTCATAGCGAGTATATGGCGCTATTAAATGACCACAGTCAAACTGTCAGATTGCCGAGCGACAATACAAATAGCTCTAGAAGTAGAAAATGGCTTAAAAAGTCGTAAAGTTTGAGATTAGTTTAGCATGCTGGCTCTTGGACTATAAATTAATACCGCTCAAAGTACTAGGAATTTAGCATCGGATAATGGATTGGATTTATATAACGACGACTCGGAACGATAATGGAAAAAGATTATATTGCTATTTTGTAAATATAACATACTTTAACAATAAAGATCAAGAATTGTTAATGGAAACGAAACATCATAAAATTGATGTGTGTGCCTTATTTGGCACAAATAGATACACTGATTATGTTCTCATATATAGCATGGATAAGTTTCGACGGGCTCAATCGGGGCGTTGGTTTACTTTTACATTATAGATTTGAACAAAACATTCATAATATAAAATACCTAGGTGATAGATTACTTACAGTATTTTTGAAATTCGGTAACAATTTAATGCATATAACTTACACTAATGCGCCAGATATAAATAAACCGCGGGAAGAAACTGAGTCATTCTATGATGACTTGCAGTAGGAGTTGGATAGTTGTTCATCTAACGACAAAATAAGAATGTGTGATATGAATGATATAATAGGAAATTCGATATTGAATGACGTTGAACAAAGATTTAACGAAGTAACACTAACTGAAAATAGAGATGCACTGATAGATTTTTGTGTTAACAATAAATATCAAATTAACCATACCTTTTTCTCACATAAAGATCAGCTTAAATACATTTGGCACAACTATTGTTAGCAAACAGAAGTTTTCAATCCCTAGTGTAAGAGCTCTTTCTTTTGGTAATGTAGGATTTAATGCTGATTCTCTGTAAGATAAGAATAATTGCAAAATTATTAAAAACTAAGGCTCCAGAAAATATTCAAAAAAACACCAATATTGAATCTATTATGGATCCAAACACAAGGCAGCTATATGAGAACAGATTACAACTTAAGATCTTGAACAATTCTATCAACGATGAAGAAAGATAACGTCGAAGAGACATGGTGCAAGTTAACAGAAAATATTAATAAACCATGGTTTACAGAAGGAGTGATGATTTTGACAACGGAAAAACGGCAGTACCTAATACTAGTAGTACCAATTCTATGATGATAAATAGGTAGTGAAGAGAATGTTATAGACAAATATCGTATCGTAATATCGTAATAAATTATATTAATGGAAGTTACGAGTAAAACCAGAATATTCCATGTTATTAGTACAGCGTTATCACTAGTGTTATCATATATACTTTATTTATCATATTTATATACGTACATCCCTTTTTAATTTAGTATTTTATCTAATTTAGATATAAAATTTTGTTAACGTAAATACTCAATTTGTGTATTCATTTTGTAATCTCAATTAGTAGAAAATTATAAAATTTTGCAAAAATATAATATTTTTCATAAAAAAAATATAATATTTTCCATTCGAAAACTATAGAATCAAATATAATTATTTGACCCTGAATTTAAATAATGTATTATAGTCAAGTGTTTGTTAATAAACTTACAACTCACAGTATAGCTAACTTAATTCATTGATGAGATGTTGTTTTCATGTAGTCGAGAGACATATATTTTTAGATTAGTCACAGCACAACATATGCTAGACTGACTATTGACATGTATTGTTAGCATGGTGTTCATGACACATTGTAGAGTTAAACATCACGAAAAATGATAGTAAAAAATTGTGATTATGAATAGATCAGTGACTTAATTTCCACTGGTCTATTCTTAATCACGATTATCTCCTATAAAAACTTAGGCTGTAAGTATTATATGTTAGAGTGCACAGTGATCGACAGTGAACAGTTTCGTGTTTAATTATCGATCTTTATAATAATTTTAAAGATGATCATTTGTATTCTTTGTATTATAAGGCAATATATCTCTGATTGTTGAAAAACAATATTTCTTATATACTCGTATTTATAACAAATAGTGAGTTAGTATACACATTCAATCATTCAGTCACTATAATTACTATATACATTATTATTATTTTTATTATTTATATCAATTATACTATACGATTTATAACATCCGTCATTTCACGTAACTTCTATCTTTAAACTCGTATCTCTATTTGCATAATAAAATAAGTATAAAAAATAATTAATTATATGCATAAATAGTCATACTGTTCCACATACATTATTTTCATTAGAATGTAGATATGATTTCACATATACAAAATTTGAAAATGATGATATTTTTTAATTGTGCAATATAATTTTTTTTAAAAACACAATTACGTGCTTGTATTTCTTTAATAATGTTGATAATTACAATTGCTTTTATAAATGAAGAACAAATGCATGCATTCGAAAAATGAATTAAACAGGTGGGTTATGTTTAAGTGTGACACGATAAGCAAAACCAGCAAGAAAAGCTGAAATTATTAGCTTGTTAATTTATTATATACTTTAATCTATTCTATGCCAATAATAATTTCACATCATATTCACCATATAAAAGTTGCAACTATTACTTACAGTTAATTAGAATAATACGATCACATCAATGGGTAGACCAGAAATTCACAGCGTGAAATTAGCTTTAAACATTGGAAATGATGTGAGAATAAATTGCTCATCGGTTCTTCCATTTATTATAATTCAGTCTTCACAAATTCACATTTTCGGTGCTGGGAACAAAGTTCTAAGAGACTATTTGATTCCGTTCATGTAACGCCTTGAAGGAAATAATCTTAATAATAACCAACTATACCGTTGTGTTTAGAATTAAAAAAAAAGTAAGTGCCTGTCCGTTCGCACGATAACATTTCTTTCGATACCATCAATGAAACAGTTGCCATTTTTAGCTAATTTGTTGGTTTTAGATTGAAGACGAGTAAAATTGAAGTACTGTTTCGAGTATCTCCCATCTTAACTTTTTACTCCTAACGGAAGTGTTATTATACAAAATTCATATTTCTTCTCAATTCCAACATATAATATGTTATCATTCCGTTGATTATTAATTTACTTGCATCTAAACACTGGGTTGAGGGTCAAAATATAAGGCAAAAATACTTGCGTTTTGTGAAGGCAAACATCTACTAATCAAAATAACGGAGAACTTGTCAACCATCATTTTTCAAATTATGTTTCAAAATTACTCCGGATGCACATCTCAACATTCTCATCTCGGTTGTGCATATGATGGTCTCTTTTAGTACCCAACAACATTCAGAACCGTAGATTATTGCAAAACATTATATTATAACAAAATAATTTATTCAGAATTACCTACGATGTCTAACGTATACTCAGAAAACGGAATATTCACTTTGGAAACTTACAAGCAAATTGAAAAGATCACAACAACATATACACCACCAATTGAAATGTATATAACGGAAATAGGGCTAATAGCTACAAGGAAAAGGGGCAAACACATACGCTGAACATTTTCGAAACTGTTTCATGTCATACCCACAGGAAATCTCTGATGCTGAAAACAAAAAAAAATATATTCACAATACATCAGATAAAAAAAATAATACACCGCGAAATACATGCAAATAAATCACCGGGATATGACATGATCGGCAGTATGCTGTTAAATGATTTGCCAGAAAAGTGTTTGACATATATAACTTACATATTTAACGCCATCCTCAGAACCATTTTCCAGATCAGTGGAAAAAAGGGAGACAAGGAACACTATTCTACAACTGAACAGGTGGAATGTCAAACCACCATTTTGGGTTCAAAGAACACCATTCTATGGGGGCATAGGGTGGTCAACAAATTTTGTAGTGCCCTGCAAAAGTTATTATTGCGCGGCGTTTCTACATATTTCCCATGCTTTCGATAAACTTTACCAAAAAGGACTACTGCGTATAAACTGTAAAAAAAATCAGGTTCAATGAACACCTATTCTACAACTGAATAGGTACGAAACTAATGTCAAACCACCAATTTGGGTTCAAAGAACACCATTCTACAGGTACATAGAATGATCGACAAAATTAGTAGTGGCCTAGTAAGCTAAAGCTATTATGCCGCGGCGTTTCTGTATATTTACCAGGCTTTCGATAAAGTTTAGCATATACGCAGCTTAAAAAAAAAAAACAATTTTCACACCAATATTATCAGGTCTTAAAATCGTCCTTGAAAAATCGCAAATTTATGGAGAGGAATTCTCAAAAACATCCGAAATAAGATGTGGAATACCACAAGATGTAAGGTTATATAGAACCAATACTGTATTTACTATACACGGTTAATGTACTAACAGTAACATTATGGTAGCCACGTTCGCAACAAGTATATGACCAGCAATAGCAACAGTACGACTTTAGCGCTGCCCTAATAAACATAGAAAAGTGATTGAAAACCTATGACGCTTTAAGGCTTACGAACGTATGTCAGTGTACGTAATATTCACCACCAGAAGAAGTACATGTCCCGAAATTTTATTAAACAATAGAGTAATAACTACATCGGAAATAGCTAAATATTTAAGATTTCACCCAGACCGAAAGTTAGCCTGTCTCAACCATATAAACAACAAAATAAAACAACTACAACTTAAATTCAACAAAATGTACTGACTGATAGGTCGGAAACTCACACAATTGATATTAGACAATAAAATATTATTATACAAAGTAATTTATAAAAACCAATTTGAACATACACGGTATTGAATTATTAATTTTAACAGGACAATAGTCAATGCACCCGTGGTACGTACATACTTCGACCACATACGTATAATGATGACTTGCAAATAAATTCCGTACAGGAGTTTCATCAAGCATGAAATATTATGACAGATTAACGGAACATTCAAATATTGCTGATCGACAGATTACATAATAACAATAATACAATTAGAAGGTTAAAACGCTGCTAGCCATTAGATTCACCAAACATATTTAAAATCAAATGTTTAAGATAAAAGACTATGAAATCAAAAACGGAAATAAGAGATGGGAAACCATTGGACTTTCATCTCACAAAGGTGAACTCTTATAATCATAACTATATTACGAAATATCCCATAATTTGTACAATGTAAATGGTCTAAAGTCCAATGTTTTAAAACCAAAACTAATGAATATTGGTACATCTGTGAGATATTCACTTGTGGTCAATGTTGATAAGAAATCGATGATGTAAAGGACTTCCAATATTTATTTTATTTTCATGACACAGATACACAGATAAAACACAGATAAAAAGTTTCGCATACAGAATGGTAAATCAATGTGGCGAAGAATTCACATTAAGGAGACTAGTACCGCAGTGGTAGGGGATGATGTGAAGTGAAAGTACACTGTGAAGGTACGGTCCGTTAATGCTATATATGCTACCGGTTGGAGTAAAGATCGAAATTCGATAAAATTAAATAAAAAAAAACTAGGATAATCACCTTATTTTACGCGTATAATTATTTACATGGAATATCTATTGAAAGAATTTAGAATAATTTAAATATTACCAACATTTTTCCAGATTCGTGAAAATTTCCATTGATTATTGTAATGTACATGCCAAGTTTTAGGTAAATCATGCAATTCTATGAGACATCTTTTTTATTTTTCTAATTTTTCCGCTGGTTATAATCTTGTATTTTTCCGCTGGTTATAATCTTGTATTGTAGACATGTCTATTCTTATAATCTTGTCCATAACCAAAATTTAGTTAACTAAAAAAACAAAATAAAAACAAGGAAATGAGATAAACTGTAGGCTGTTATCATGTTCATAGTATCTTGTGTACAATATATAGGAAGCAATTAAATACTTCGATTGGAATTCAAAAAATTACAACTTTTTTTTT
>JANSTX010035431.1:0-30629 GCA_027564355.1 Penthetria funebris | reverse complement strand
CTTCTACAGTTTCATTATAATCTTCATCTGAACTATCATCACCCGAATCCAATGAAGTTCTTGATGCTGCCAATTGTAATCTATAAAAAAAAAAAAAAATAATAATTGATTATTTATATACTGCTAAATTTTCTGGTTTTATTTAATTTAGATTATGATTCTAATACTTCAATAACATTGAATACAGTACACTATAATCGAATAGCTCACTAACAAAAACATAATCACTGATGAGAACGAGATTAATTATAATAAAACTGATTAAGTTAAAAAATGTAATTAGTATTTACCAATTTAAATTTCGCAACATGTGTGATCGGTACTGAAACATATGTAACATAAACAAGTTCGGTTCATATGGAAGGAATATAAGAACTGAAGGAATAAATAGTTTGTATTAGTATCAACTTGAATATATTTTGAAATTAAAATTAAGAAATCTTCATCATGAATAAAAATACTATTAAAATCAATTATGTGAACAGCGATATTGATGGAATTTATACCAGTTGATGGACAGATGTTAACTGGTTCAATAGAAATATGAATTTAACTACAAAGATCTGTGTTTACATAGAATACAAAAACAAATATTTTATAACAAAATCAATTACTTTTCCACTAAAAGATTAGCATCTAATTGATCTACACTATTATCATCTGATTCTGCATAATTATATGGTGTTTTTGGTTCATCTATTTTTATATGACCATAATCTTTATCAGGTGGATGATAAGTTAGTAAAACATTAAGTTCATCAAATTTGGCACTTTTTCTGTGATTAAGCAAGGAGCTGCCACTAAAAATAGTAAAAATAGTAAAAAAAAAAAAAAAAAAACAGATATTATTTTTGTTATGATTTTAGAATAAATAAAATATTACCCTGGGGATACTGAATGCTTATCAAAACTGCTAGAAGTTTTAAGAATTCCTTTACATGGTTTTTTAGCATCTGGTGCTCCTTGCATATACGCCATTTTCTTCTCTATTCAATTGAGACTTTTTTCTTTGTTTTTAGTAAATCTTATTATTCAATCAAATCTGTAAATAAAAAAAATATATATATAAAATTTATTTCCATTTAATATTCATTTGACATGGTAAATAATAATGATTTCATTTAAAAACAAATAAAGGATTAAACATTTGTGTATGTATATTTACTTTTACACATCGTCTATTAATCAACAATGTGATAAGATTTTATAATAATGAAAAATCACAGTCAACGTTGTGTTAGTAGTTCTTGAAAAAAATTCCTAATAGCATATTGATTAAATCCCCAAAACATATTAACAATAAACCCTTAATAAATATACTTTTGTTACGACCTATTACGAAACATAATATACTGAGTAAGAGTATATAGAAATTTCCTATCCATTGATATAAATATGTTTTATATTTAGGATTTCTTTCGCAAGTACTTACATCTAAATTATTTATATTATATATTCATTTTACGTACGTTAGAATTTTATATTTGAGTATTTGCGATCCGTATATAGAAAATGATTAAATCCTGTTTAATAGTTCAGTCAGTTTTAACAGTTCTTGTACATATAGTTTGAGCAAATCTCTTGTGAATTTTATAAAGATTTTCATGATATGAATTAAGACATGCAATAAACGATTTTTTTTTTTTTTTTTTATTTACGATTAAATTGTTTACATTCTTAACTGCGGGATAAACGTAAACATTTTGATAATATTATTATAATATATTCTGCACCAAGTTAATGCAAATGTAGCAAGGCAAACGGTGCAAATAATATTGAATTTAAGCTTACGTCAATAGATGACTTAAAGCATATTAAAGATTTTTTGGACAAAGATAATATTGAATAAAGATTTGATTTTAAGGAGGCGATAGAGACGATTTTATTGGATCGAACACACACTTATGTGTCCACTCAACGAAATCGCAAAACAAATTCACTTAAACTGAATTGTCATTAATGAGGATCAGTGGTACAATGTGAAGCAATGTAAATGTGCTGACTAGAAATAATGAACAAATACGAATTGTTACTTAATGTACTGTACCATCCATACGAATTGAATATTGAGATCATGATACCATTTATGAAAATCCATGATAATACAAAATAGTATTATATTGGACGTACAACTCAATTACTGATAAATGTAAATAATTGGATTTAGTTATCAAAACAAGTCGTCAATATTGATTTTGAACATTAATGTGACAAAAAAATGCCACTAAAAGTAATGCAATTCTACTCAATTATCAGTATAACATAATTGTTATATTCACTCATTCCACATTTGGATATTAAGACAGGGCTACCGATATAATAATTTCTATCCCTTTGATTATTAATTTAATACAAACTTTAGCACTAAAAAAAAAAAACACTAAATTACATTAGCTCAATAATAGGATTGTATGTTATATATTTTTTTAAGCAAAAGTTTAAACAAAATATTGTCGGCAAATATACAACAAACAGAATGTTTTCTTGTTTATAAATCATATGAAAAACTAAATATAATAAAAAAAAAGGTGGTATTTCGTATTGTAATTGCAATTGGGGTAATAAAATAAATGTGATAGGATGAATATGAGATAAACCGAATGTATAATTAAAAAATAAAAGATTATCTACTTAAATGTTTGTATACAGCAAAAAGGTATAGGCAATGACTATAAATTTGCATAAATGATAAATACACACAGTTCGCAGTATGAAATCATTTTTTTTTTTTTGTGATGATTAAACTGTTATTATGTATACACAAACCACCTACACAATTTCATTTTTATTATGCATCTATTCTTATGTTCCTATAAATACCAATTTAAATATATATATACATATATTCAAATATTTGCATATGTACATTTTTTCCTATATTATACTTTACTTTAATAGACAAATAATAAACATTTTCATTTTTTAGGTTTGGTGTTAATTTAATTTGTACGTTTTAGGGATGGAATATTTTTTTTAAAAGATTAAAAAAAAAAAAAAAAATAAAAAAACCAAAGAAAAAAAAAAAAAGAAAAAAAGGCATATTTAAAGAAAAAAAAAAAAAAAAAACTACACAATATTGAATACAAATTTTATACTTACATTTTCGCATTGAATAAGAATATAATATAATTTTTTAACATTAAATATTAGATAATTTCAATTGTTGCATTTTTCTTATTAAAAATGGCAAAAAAATAAATCCTTATAACAAACACTACCCTTTTTATGTGTGCTGTGTGCAGTGCAATACAATTTAATGTGACATGCACATACAAGATATTTAGTTCTCTATATGACATTTCGAAAAATGAAAAATGGTTGACATTGCTCAATATTACTGAAATGTAATAGATTTTCTTTAGAAAAAAGCAAAAAAAAATTATCAATCATTTCATTAATAAAAACTATAATTTATTAAATTATTAAATATATTAAAATTTTAATAAATCATTCTTTATATTTATATAATACACATTGAATAAGCGTGATTTTGACTATATTTCCGAAAAAAACGAGAAACGATAAGAACGTTCTCTTAAATTTTTTTTTCTTAAGTTGCCATTTTTGTTGGCATCTAAATTATTTGCTCATTTTACATTCAAATTACTAACGTTTTTTTTTCAGTGAAGCAAACAAAAGATATAAAGCTGAAATTATTTTTTTTATAAATTTTCATTATTACTTTTATAATTTAAAAAAGTTCATAAAACTAATAATTATTAAGATGAACAACATAAAGTCAACGTAAGTAAAAAAAAAATAATATTATTTGATGTTAATATCAAAATACCACAAAAATCATTTCAACCAAATTTACATTGGTTGGAACGAATTTTTGGTATTTTTTTTTTCTTTCTACTTTTATTGTCCCAGCCAGCGGCCTTATAGGCAATTTTTTTATGTTTCAAGGTTTTTAAGGACTTGCCATACCAAAGTTCTACGTGATCGAATGTTCGCGTTGCGTTAACCATAATTCTACTTTACGGTCACACCGACACGCGAAATATTTTGTGGTTTTAATTTAATTTTTTGATTAGAATTTATTTACCAAAAAAAAAAAAAACAAACTTTTATTATATGCGGCTGTATATGTTTTTTGAGGTTATGTTCACGACCAAAATAAAATGTTGATGCATTTCTTGTTATTCCTATTTCTTTAGTTTTTTACCAGTTTGTTCAGTACGCGAATGCGATTCCTGTGTGGTATGCCCTTTAATGTGTCTACTGTCTAGGCTTCCTAACTCATATTGAAACATTTTCGCCGATGTCATTTGTAACTCTGAGGATCAACAATTTATATGTGTGATCGGTGTCGGGGTAATTATGATTAATCCTATATATTCTTGGCGGTAAATAGTTCACATTTGATCATGCACATTAGAAATGGCAAAGTAACATTGTTGTACCGTTCTATACATACTGCAGTACTAACTTATAAATAATAGTAAATTGAACAAATTGATTGTTTTTTTAATGTACTATAATCAACGTCTCACAATTATATCACTAAAATTGGTAGATTGATATATACATTTACATACACCAATTCTTCATTATTATTTTAATTTAATTTATTTTGTTTTATTAATTAGTTTTAGTTGAATATGTCTATTATATAATAATATTCATTTTAATTTATTTATTTTTTAGTAAATTTCGAACACCCAGCCGTCCATTGATCCAACAACAACAACAACAACAACAACAACAACAACAACAACAACAACAACCACAACAACAACAGGTACCCACAAAAACACCACGAAGTAGACAAAATTCTGATTTAATAAAGGATCCTGTACACGTTTTTTGTCGTATTCGTCCAATGCAATCTGAAGCCGATTTATCATGTGTTGCATTAAAATCACCGACAACCATTGTGTTAACACCACCAGAAATAGCTGTTAATTATAAAATATCTGCACTCAAAGAAACGCAATATATATTTAAACATATATTCGATGTTAATTCAGCGCAACGTGAAGTATATTCGGTGGTTGCACAACCACTTGTTGAAAATTTGATACGTGGCAAAAATGGTCTATTATTTACATATGGTGTAACTGGTGGCGGTAAAACATATACAATGACTGGTAATGCAGAAGATCGTGGTATAATGCCAAGATGTTTAGACATTTTATTTAAATCAATTGCCGACTATCAAACAAAAAAATTTATATTTAAACCGGATCGTTTAAATGGTTTTGAAATATTATCGGAAGCGGATGCAATGCTTGAACGACAAATCGAAATGAATGCAAGATTTGCAAAGCAACAGCAACCACCACCACAACAACAACATCATCATCATCATCATCATCATCATCAACGACATAAAGATTCTGATCCGGAAATTGCGTCCAGGGCATCACACGAAGAGTCCGGTTTGAATGGCATCGACGAAGATAATATGTATGCCGTATTTATAACATACATTGAAATTTATAATAAAAGTGTATTCGATTTATTGGAAGATATCGAATTGAATCGTAATCCACAAAGTAAATTGGTACGTGAAGATGCCGAACATAATATGTATGTACACAGTGTTACCGAAATTGAAGTGAAAACTGTGCAAGAAGCAATTGATGCATTTAAAATTGGACAAAAACGTAAACGTATGGCACACACAATATTAAATGCTGAATCAAGTAGAAGTCATTCTGTGTTTACAATACGTTTAGTTCAGGCACCAATTGATGGGCAAGGTGAAAATGTTTTACAAGATCGTAATACAATAACAGTTAGTCAATTGTCATTAGTTGATTTGGCCGGCAGTGAACGTACAAATCGTACAAAAAATACAGGCGATCGTTTACGTGAAGCATCAAATATTAATAATTCATTGATGACATTACGTACATGTCTCGAAATTTTACGTGAAAATCAATTAAGTGGCATAACAAAAAAAGTGCCATATCGTGAATCAAAATTAACACATTTATTTAAGAATTATTTTGATGGTGAAGGTCAAGTACGTATGATCGTTTGTATTAATCCACGTGCTGAAGATTATGATGAGACGGCAGTAAGTAAATTTTTAAGAAGAAAAAAAAAAAAAAAAAAAAACACAATTTCAAAATAATCTGTTGGAAAAATGATTTATTTATTTATTATTTTTTTGTTTTCCTCTAAATTTTAGCAAGTTGTTAAATTTGCCGAAATGACACAAGAAGTGCAAATACCTCGTCCATTACCAATAAAATTAGATATTGGCTTAACACCGGGACGTAGACGTGCCAATCAAATATTTAAAACTGCTATTAATAAACTTGAAGGACTAGGTTATACAGAAGCCAGTAATATGAATATTGATTTAGGTTTGGTGTACAGTTTAGGACCAAGTGCACCCGATTTTCGTCTTACAAATCCCGAAAATGATAAACTTATTTTCGATTTGATGTCAATATTGGAACAACGAATACAAAAGAGAAAAATTCTCATACACGATTATAATGCAAGACGTATGTATAAATTATTATGTTTAGTAATTGATTTTGTTTTAAATAAAAAATTAAAAATTAAAAATATATTTACAGAGGATTTATTTCGAAAACACTTGGTTAATTTGGAAAAAGAAAATATTACATTTAAAACGGAAAATGTAACCTTACAGGCAATGGTAAAGCAAGAAAGACAAAAAATAATTCATCATGAAAATAAAATTATTTTACATGAACGTTCAATTGACAATTTAAATAAACAACTTCGTGAACAAAATGATTTAATAAAAAATTTACAATTTCAATTAAATCAAAAACAACATTTGTTATCGCAAAAGGAATTGGAAAAGGAAAAGGATCGAAGAAAATTCGAAACAAAATATGCATTTAAGACGGATAAATTGAAAAAAGATTTTGAAATTAAAGTTATGGAAAAGGAGAAACAAGCTGAGGTAATTGATTTCTTTTCTATGCATTCAATTAAGTTTTTTTTTTTTTTTTTAGTTAGAAAACAATAAAAAAAAATCATCTACAACATAACATTACTAATCTGTGACCGATTATTGTTTATTTATTTTATTTTTATTCATAAAATCTATTTTATTATTTAACTCACATTTCAGGATGAAATTCGTGCTCAACAGGAAAAATTAAAATTAGTTAAAGAAATTATAAATTCAAATAATTTCACACCAACAACTTATCATCGTTCAATTTCACAAGAAAATCCATCAACAAATATTAATGAAAATGTAGTACAAGCAAATACATTATCATTATATGCAACACCAAGCCGAGCAAATAGAGTAATAAAAATAAAATATAAAATATTTGAAACAAAATCAAAAATAATTATATTAAATTGTAATAATTTATATTTTTAGGGTGTGCCGGTTGCAAATGCAAGACATCGTCGTTCACGTTCAACAGAAGATCATTGGATTGAACATCGTGCCGTAAATCCAGTACCACTTGGCACAATATTTCAACCATATTATAGTAAAAATCGTAAATCAATTACACAAACGGATGTTAAAGATTTTCAAAGTACAAAAACATCAAAATATTGTTTGGTATCACAACAGGCCGATACTGATGGTGAATTAGAGACACGTTTATATAAAGGAAATGTTATACCAACAACGGGTGGTGGTGCACAAATAATATTCAATGATGTTGAATGTTTAAAACAAATTTCACCGGTTCAATCACCAACGCGAAAATCGCAACAGCAACACCAGCAGCAGCAGCAGCAGCAGCAACAGCAGCCGAGAAAACGTCGTAGTAATTCAAAAGATCAATTAAGATCACCTCCAAAAGAAATTGAATCAAGATGCAGTATTGGCATAGAAGGACATACAACAACTAAAAAACAAAGAAATTAAATGTTTCTATTCTCTTATTATTTTTTTTTATTATATAATTCTTTGATCAACCTAGTGTTGGTGGATAATCGAAATATTTCTGAATATTTTATACATTTATTAAATCATTTTGTTCAACGAAATTGTTTATTTAAATTACCAATGGAACGTTCATGTAAAATATTTTCCATTTTAAATGTAATATTTTATTTTGTGTTTATTTCTATTTTTTTATTTTTCTCATTTTATAAAAACGTAAACTTAAAATTATATTTATATTATTTATTATTATTTATATTTTATAAAAATATTATCCAAAATTTCAATGAGTTATGTATGAGTGTGTTTAAGTAAAAGATAATGAATTTAAATATTAACTTTAAATAAAAAAAAAAAAAACGTAATAAATTTTGTGAAAATATTGTTTCAGTCTTCAATAACGCACAATATATTAATGCCACTTTTACCAAGATTTACTCCTTCTAGAAGACTCTCATGACTAGTTTTCATGTACAATAAAAACTGAATGATAACGTAAAACAAATTGTTCCTATCCTGAAATTAAATTTCAAGTTTTTTTTTTTTTTAACGAAAATTATCTATTTCGAACAGGTTGAGGTAAATATGGCGGTTGAGAAACCTCGATAATAGTCGGCCGATGAATGATCGATCACTTACTCGGACATGTTCGAATGTGTAGTATGTGCAATGATTGATAATAATATTTAATAACAGACTTACAACGGTTATTAAATATCGCCCATCATATATGCGATTCACTGAAATTTCTATGTGTCCGATAGTCGACATTAAAAAGGCTACAGTAAGAAAATGTTAGATAAAATTGAACAAACTAATCGTTCTAGTGTCACAATTTTGAGAAATATAAACGGACAAAATGTGAGGCAAGAAGAGCGGTCGGTTGCTATTCCTAAATCAATGAAAAATTGCAACAAAAAAGAATGCTAATCTATAAAAAATGAAAATATTTTGATTGCTGATAGAGAAATAGTAGCAATACTGCAATGAGCTTTTGAGTTTGCTAAATTAGCTCGTAATTTGGGGTCAGTGACAGAAAAACGAAAAAAAATGAAGCGAAACAAGACAGTTGGTTCAGCTGACTCCACTTATCAGATATTTGGTTGCCAAATTTATTAAATAAAATATTAGACGAATGAATGCTGTCTTGGAGGCCGTAGCTATCTTTTGCCATTTTATTAAAATAAGGAAGAAGCTAGGTAAAAAAACATATTAATCACAGTTGTCATCAAATTTAACGTTAACCGTTCGGGATTGTGTGTCACAAACATAGGTATTATGAACCTGATGTATAACCATGATACCAATAAATTAGATAGCTGTGACTTATATAACACTACTAAATTATTCAAATATTTAACTGATAAAATTACATGCTTCACATCAAATTCGAAATTAATGTATAATAGTTTCTCGAATGACACCTTGATGTTGCACGTATATTAGAAATGGAACATCATTGCTGCACTCTTATGGTAATCATACTACGATACTAATGTTACGGATCTCTTCAAATAACACGAGACAGTTTCCTCAATTTTGCTTCGTCACAAACAATAAACAAAAAAACAAAAAAATAAATAATTTAAAATACCAAAAATTTATACTCACATGAACACAATTATGAATTTTATCGTCGCTGATAAAATTAAATTTTGGTTTAACATCATTTGCACATAAAATGGCACATTTTGATTTATTTTTAACTTCATTAATTATCTCTTTTTGTGATTTTTTATCACCACCTAAAACAACATAGCGATTATAAAATGGACGGCCACCAGGTTGTGGTAATGGCATCAATTGACTATCCATATAAGCACAAAATAAATGAAAAAGTATCTAAATGAGAGAAGAAAATATGCAATTTAATAATGTAACGATATATATATATATATATATATATATATTGTAGCATAATATTGACATACCGCTGAATCAGTTGGTAAATGTTCATCCCAATTTAAACCATGATATGAACTACCGGAATTCCAACGATAATCGGCAATACAACTTCCCTTTGCCAAATCCTTAATACGTTGCACTAAATACTCTTGATTTGTTGACATCTCTAAAAATGGTAAAATCATTGGCAACATTGGTACATGTAATGTAACCAATTGATGATTTTCAGCTGTTTTTTTGAGACGTTCCAAACCGACACCGCCAATTTGTATATCGGAAAAACCACGTGTTCTAAATGCTACATCAATTTTATTGATTTCATTCACTAAACGTTCTAGTATTGTCGACGACATCCACATACGTAAATTGGTAACAAATTTTGATAATTTTGCCGATGAAATTTTCTTTATCATTTCTGAATTACTTCCATTTAATAAAAAATCATTTACGTTAAATAGACCGCTAACATTTAAATCATCTAAATTCGATGATGTGTTCATTGATGCTGACATACCACCACCAGTTATTGTGTTTGTTATTGGTGTAACTATAAAAAAAAAAAATTTAAAAATAAATTAAATCAAAAATATTGACATTCACATAAAGAATCTGAAGTTTAATATCATTATTAACATCACACATAGAGTGGATCATGGAGACATAGACATTTGACGAATAAAGAAATTATTTCGTTTCATCCCTTAGTGTTAGATTCTGTGATGAACATTCTCATTACTCTCGAGTATCCAGTCAAGTACATATTTTACATGTTGACAATATTATTCAGTCATCTGAAGGTCTGTCATATAAGGCATATGTTGACGAACACTTGAATTAGTGGCCATACAATAAAATCGATAAGCAATGAGTACAAAATTTAAAAATCTAATACATTTCAATAGTGTAAATGGTGAAATATTCTTAGGTCGAAAGGACATTAAGAGATTTTTGGTAATTTATTGTAAATTGTAAACAGCTACTTTATTAAGTCATCAATACAATAATAATTTATTTCCAATGGAAATGATGTAACAAAATCTATATAAGACACTAATATGTTTACATATTCTGAAATAACTCTAAACGAAAAGATTTCATTAACATGACACCGATATCAATCTCCAGGATTGAATGCAACATTAAGCTCTTTATAGAATTGTTACAAATCTTGACATTAAGAAGGAACCTGTTCGTAAAGATGTTCTGCATAAATTAACAACTAAACCTACCTGTTGATATTGGTGACATTTGATAAACTGAAGATTTTAACATATTAGCAGCATGATTACAATAATTCCATAAAGAATTAAATGAATTTCGATCATCAACACCATATGTATCATTTTGATTGACCATATTATTCTCCTTTAAAGAAATATCTCTAAATAAATTGAAAAAAAAAAAAAAAACAAAATAAATATCGGAACAAAACCATTAATTTATAGAATTTATAACATACCTCAAATATTGTTTTAATTCTACTTCGTCAGAAATTAAATTATCAGTTGAATAGTATTTATAGGGTGACGAAAATGTTCCAGAATTATTTCCACTTAAATTACTTGCATTCATCATTGACGAATTATTTGGATTTATTTGTGAACTAGTCCAAGATACATTTGAATTGTAATGATTATTATAATGATTTTGTTGTGATCCACCAACAACACGATTATATACCCAACCAGGTGAATTGACGGATCGTTTAGCTGAATATCAAAAATGAAAAGATTAAATAAATGAAAATTAAGTAATTTAATGTTAACTTCTATTTACAATCATTAAATGATGAATGCCAACTTAATGCGGTAACATTAATTGGTGTCTGATCAATTGTACTTTGATTAAATGATTGTTCATTTGGCTTTGTTATGTGGAAAGATGTATCTGCATTTTTAAAACATTAGAATTTGAAATTTATTATACATATTATTATTATTATTATTATTATTATTATTATTATTATTATATATTTGTAATGACAAACCTCCATCGTTAAATTGTAATAATTTGCGTTGTTCATCTGTACAGTTTAATGGTACAAAATTAAATAAATAGTAAAAGTATTTTGAAAAATAATACAATACACTTAATACCAATAATCCAGCTATTAAATATTCCACGTAATACCATTTTGAAAATCCATACGGACATTTATTTGATATATCAAATAATATTATCGAAAGGATAATTATATTTATTGTACCTGAAAACAAAAAGATTAGCAACCAATCAAAAATTATAGCTATTGTTTCAAGCAAAATTGAAAAATCGTTTACAGAATGGACCGATAGCACTTATCAACTAGAAATATCATTTTGGTACAAAGCTGACATTCGAGAAATAACTTAATTTTGCCATTAGCAACTAATGTCCAATAGTGAATGAAAACTAGAGATGAATAATATTTATTTCACCAGAAAAAGATAAAACATATTTAATTCTGGCGAAAAGTGGTATACTTTCCGCCAGAATTAAATATCTGCTAATCAAATTAGATTCTGCATTTAACTAGAATGGTGACATTGATGAAGTTCCGACAAATTATCCGAGAAAATTGAAGAAAAACAAAGAAAGACAATAGTTTAGATTGACTCACATACATCTTTTAATTATAAGTAGCATTTTTGCTGACAACTGCAACACTGAATTGTTGGGATTAACAGATCGTAAATATGTATATGTGACGCTTAGTCAAAGGTTGACTTGGATAAGATTAGTCGAGAGTATTCAGTATATTATGGCTACACACGGTGTTTGTGATACGATTAATTATACTGAACTTTTTGCACAAATGTGCAACAGTCATTATATTATGATTGGTGATAAGCACTTAAAAGAAACTTGGATACCATCGAACGGGCGTACACATAACTATTTAGTAAAAGATAAAGAAATTTTTTGTTAAACATTATAAACGTTTTGATAATTGGACACAAGAAATTAAAACTTGCAGCAGATATGAAAAAAATAAATGTGAACCATCGAATCAGTCAAAATTGGAATAAATTCGTGTGGATCCAAAGAGTTTATTTAAAATGCACTGCTGAATAAGTATTATTTTTTTTTACTTTACAATTCGATTACAATACGCTGCAAATTCAAACATAAGGATAATTTACCGCTTGACAAGTAAACAATATCCAATTTAATATAAAGTTTTGTTAATAATCTTAAATAAGTCTCTCAACAAATAGAAAGATGGACAAAGTACTTTCATAAGGTGCTGAATGAGTTTCAAGTTACTCATAGTCGACTTGACTGAAGATCGATTACAAAACGATTTACAAAACCTTAAGACTGATAATGTAGCGGACGCAAATAACATAGCATACGAAATATTAATGGTGAACTTGCGAATGGTTAAAGGTGATAAAACTTGAATGACATTGCATATAAGATGGACAAAGTACTTTCACAAACTGTTGAATGGATTCAAGTTACTCATAGTCGACTTGACTGAAGATCGATTACAAAACGATTTACAAAACCTTAAGACTGATAATATACCGGACGCCAATAACATAGCCCACGAAATATTAATGGTGAACTTGCGAATGGTTAAAGGTTATAAAACTTGGATGACATTGCATAAAATTTAAACTTAGTGAAGTGTTCATTGTCAAATTACTGAAAAAAAAAGTAATTTGAGTGTGCATGAGAACTGATTAAATATTATAAACAATGTTTAGTCTATTATTGTGCACGATAGGATCGGTACGATTACTTTTTCAGGTCTGATCGCATAGCACAGATTATATTAATGCCAAAAGAATTATCAGTCGATTAAAACAGCAATCATCATTGTATATGTCATTTGTCGACTGTAACCAGACATTTAAAGCACTAACATTTAGAAAATGAATACGCAATTGGCAATTTAGTTTATTTATCGTATTTGTAAAACCACAGCAAAATAGAATTTCATTGGTAGCAGTTGTTTATATGTTGGTTAGCATTTTATTGTTCTTCTATAATTTAAATCATACTAACCCCATTTTAGTGCCTGACGACTTCTTTTGGTTTGTAAATAAATATTTAATCCTTTTGTCACCACATGGCTTTTATAATACGGTGATCCTGTTTTATTAGTTTCATTTATTGAATTTGAACTGGAATAATGTCTGGAATTACTAAAAAAAAAACCAAAAATTATAACCTAATTTTATAAAGAAAAAATCAATTGTAATATATTACTTAAACGACAGTCCGCTAATATCCATAATTTTATAGAAATTTCTATAAAATTATGTTGAAATATGTAATTGAGTAGTTTCTAAATGTTTAGTAAAAATAGAAACAAATAAAAAAAATATTTTTGGCGGATGAAAATCAAAAACTATTGTCAACTACGGTATGTTATTATTTTATAAATATTTATGTAGTGGCACAATTGAAAATTGCTCAGCTTATACACTTCTAGTACTTTTGATTTGTTTTCATCTACACGTGTTTTTTTTTTTATATTCATTTGTTTTGATTGAATTATTTTATTTTTTCCATTTTCATTTAATTAAATAGTTTTTAATTAATTATGACTAAAAATAGAAAGAAAAATGTAGAGACAGCATCAAAAACATCAAAAACCTTACCAATTAAAAAATGGAAAAAAGTAAAAATCTCCGGTAGTCTTGTGTCAGATGATGGTGGTTTTGGTTTAGAAGGACTTATTGGATTAGAAGTTCTGGAAAGTTACAAAAAGAATATTGTATCCGTAAGTATAATAATGAACTTTGATTATTAAATGGTTCATCCACATCAATCATTTTTCATCTTCACAGTGTATCCTTAAATTTTGGCGATCGTCTATAATACTTCTAATCAGAAAATTTCTCCGTACTTCTGATATGTAATGTAGATAAAATCTTCAATTTGCAATCAACACTAATTTGTTAAGATGATTGTTGCATTATGTGCTGGCACCCAGTCATAGGGTTTGTTACTTGTAATTTCAAATGAAGCTACAAGTTTTTTCTTTAATGCTTTCAATGTCGCATTGTCTGTCATAAATAATTCACTGAATGCGGCCACAGTTGCATTAATTGCGAACATCTTTGCATGAAAGACTGATGCATCAGAAAAGCCAATTCCAATATCTATTTTGATTTGTCGATGAATCATTTTTATACAGCATAATTTAATCATTTACATTTCTTTGTGTTTATAAACAGATTTTATAACTTATAAACTTTATTAAGTATTTCCAACTGATCATAACTGCTTACCTTTTACTAATACTTGTTTTGGATTCATTTTTGTTTGTTATTATACGTAGTGGTGGGATGGGAATTAGGGATTAACTGCAGCTAATATGATTGATGTAAAAAAAAAAATTGATTCACTTCATGATTTATGGCAGTCAACTGAGTAACGACTCAGGTGATGTAACCTGTGGTATATCCCGTTAAAACTAATTTCATTTTTAACATCATTATTTCCATTCATCTGAGCGTATCCTTCACCTGAAAGATGTTATTGTCCATCACAGTGTTCCTTTAAACATATTCATCACACATTGTTACCATAAAAGACTACCGATTAACAATTTCGAGTTAAAAATACATTGCGGTTTTTTTTTTGTTGACTGAACCTTTTATATCTGGTGTTTTGAAATAGTTTTTCAGCACCAACGTCTATTGCCAACGAATCCATCTTTATCTTTTAAAACTGAATTTTTAAATCCTAACCAATGTACTATAGTTCACAAGTTGCTTCAGTTTCTGATTGTGATAATAGGACACAAATGTCGTCATTAAAAATGAGATCGTCAAAGACTACTTTTTTTTTTAAAAAAAAAGACGATTTTTTTTTAGAAAACAAAACATCAGAAACGAAAACACATTGAAAATGAAGATTTAAATGAAGATGACCAATTAGCACCTTTGTCTAATGAAATACAGAAGAAGAAACAGAAGAAAAAATCGACGAACAATCACGTAGTTAATAAGGATACTGATAACATAGCTGGAAAATTTGTTTTATTAAAAAATAATGTTGATGAATCAGAAGAGAATAATCAAAAAGACGATGAGAAATCAATGAATATTGTCAAGACAACAATTGCTGACTTAATAGTAAATAAAATACAATTAATTTTGTGTTTTAAACAAATCATTTTTATATTTCTTATTCTTATACTTTTAAGGGTTGGAATGGTTTAGGTGTACCTGACGAAATATTAAAAGCATTAGCCGAAAAAGGTTTTATTCAACCAACTGAAATACAACGTCTTACACTGCCGGCTGCTATTTTAGGGCGAAAAGATATTTTAGGTGCAGCCGAAACAGGTAGTGGTAAAACACTAGCATTTGGAATACCAATTTTAAATGGTATTTTACAATTAAAGAAAAATGATGGTAGTTTAAAATTGAGAAAAATTAAATCGAAACGAAATCGTAATGTTGATGTTGATCATGATGGTGATGATGATGGTGATGATGGAAATGATGATGGTGATGATGATGATGATAATAATAATAATAATAATAATGATGGTGATGGTGATAATTATACTAAAAATAATAATAGTAAAGGAAATCGTAGAAAGAATAACGATAATCGTGATAATCTAACACCACCACCAGAAGAAATAAATAATTTTCCCAAAGTAACAGAGACAGATGATTCAGATGCTGATAGTGATACTGAAAATGATATTGAAATGAATAAAAAAAATAGAAAATCTGATTTTTCAAAACCTTTATATGCACTTATATTAACACCGACCAGAGAATTAGCCGTACAAATTCGTGATCATTTAGTTGTGGCTGCAAAATATACAGATATTAATATTGCTGTAATATTTGGTGGTTTAGCTGCAGTTAAACAAGAACGTGTATTACGTAAATGTCCCGAAATTATAGTTGCAACACCTGGACGTTTATGGGAATTAATTAATGAAGGCAATGAACATTTAAATAAATTAGATGATATAAGGTAAAATATTCAATTTACTGTATAATGTAAAAAATTTAATGTTTGAAAAAAATTAATTACAGTTTTTTTGTCATTGACGAAACAGATCGTATGTTGGAAAAGGGACATTTTGATGAATTAAAATTATTATTGAATCGTTTGAATTCAAATCAGGAAAAGAAACAGCAACGTCAAAATTTTGTATTTTCCGCAACATTAACATTAATTCATGACAATATACCAAATTATATTCAACAAAAGAACAGGCAACAAAAAATTAAAAAATTAACAACATTACAAAAATTACAAACACTGATCGATCAATTGGGCATTGTACAACCGAAAATTGTTGATATAACACAAAAAAGTGGTACAGCCCAAACATTAACCGAATGCCGTATAACATGTGAATTACAACAAAAAGATTTATATTTATATTATTTTCTACAAGCTCATCCCGGTCGTACAATTGTATTTTGTAATTCAATTGATTGTGTAAAACGTTTAACCACATTATTTCAATTATTACAATGTCAACCGAAATCATTGCATGCCCATATGAATCAACGGCAACGTTTAAAGAATTTGGAAAGATTCACAATAAATCCAAATGGTTTATTAATTGCAACTGATGTTGCCGCAAGAGGTTTAGATATACCAAATGTACAACATGTTATACATTATCAGGTGCCAAGAACTAGTGAAAATTATGTACATCGTTCGGGACGTACGGCCAGAGCTAATTTAGAGGGTATAACCGTATTGATTATGGATGCCAGTGAAATGAGAGACTATCATAAATTATGTAAAACATTGGGTAGAAGTAAGTAATATTTGTATACGAAATAAATGGAACAACCACTTTACATGTATATAATTTTCTAATTTTTTTTTTATTTATTTTAGCTGAAGATTTGCCAATATTTCCGGTATCATCAAAACATTTACAAGCGGTAAAACAACGTGTTGATATTGCAAGAGAAGTTGACATATTAGAATTGAAATTAAGACGTACACAAAGTGAAATTGGTTGGTTGAAAAAAGCATCAAAAGAAATGGATATTTTAATTGATGATAAAAGTGATTTAAGTGATGTTAATTCGGAGGATGAATTTAATGAAGTTGGTGGCATTGATAGTTCAAAAAATAAACAACTATTACGTAATAAACGTTTAGAATTGAATAAATTATTATCGAAAACAATATTTCCGAAAGGATTTAGTTATAAATATCCAACAAGTACTGGCCATTTAACGATACCAGTACTTAGTAGTAATTCCGATAATGTATTGAATAATGCTGTTAATGTTATGAAAAATGCTATTGAAGAACATAAAATTGAAAGAAAGAAAAGAAATAAAAAGTGTAAATTATAAAGGAATGTTTTTTTTTTTAAATTTTTTTTTTACTTTACCTATTTTGAAAACAATAATTAATATTTTGATACATAAATTCTTTGTCCATTAACATTCATTGATCTGGCAAATTTTGCTAAAATTGATGTTATCGATAATTGTGGTGTTGTAAAATATCTAAAAATTAATACTATAATTATTTTTTTTTCATTTAAACACATTTAATATAATTTACGGGGGATTGGCGATAGATATACTTACGATATATACGGTTCAATTTGTTCTAATGTCCATTTCTCTTTTGTTTTAAATAATATTTTTAATCGTTCATTTAAATTAACTGGTAAATTTGATTCCAATAATGATTTAGCACATGGTGGTTTTGAATCACGATCAATAATACCAATGCCACTTAAATATTTTTCCTATAAATTGGTAAAATAGAAATAAAATGTCAATAAATTGTGTGATACTGTAAATAAAGAGTGGAAATCACATGTCAATTAACGGTCGTATCATTGTCAACAATTACCATCAAATAGCGATGAAATGTTACTATTACGTCAAATTGTGCACTAAAGAGGCATAGTTATATAATCTGTCTAAACTAAAATGACTAACGTTTATGTTTATTGAATATTTCAGAAATCAGTGTCCCAGTATTCTATCGAATAACAGCAGCAGATACAGTTATATATTGTATTACGTTACCATTGAACAGTCAACCACCTTAATTTTGGTATGCATCATCGAGGCCAAAATTTATGCTGTGCATTTCACTTAAACAAAAACATGTAAGTATATTAACTTGGTCAGATGTAGGTGGTCTAGAGAGTTGGTTATATTGTAATTACCAATAATTATGTTGTTTGTCGCAGTGAAACATTTGATTTACATTTGATATAATTTACAGCAGGAAAAAAAAGTTTATTTTATCTATTTCTACACTTAATATTGAAGGTAACTAATCAAGTACATATTATCAAATGGGAGCCGGTCACTTAAATATCTTGATTTTCAAAAAAGTAAAGTTAGATATTCAGTAATACTACTAAATAACCTTTTCTCATTTCCGTTCAAGTCGCGGCACCATACATAAACTTGTAAGTCAAAAATATCTGGTTAATTCTGATAGTCTGGTTTGTGGCTAAATATTATTCGAATAAACGTAAAACATAAGTTATGGAAACACAAATATATACTAACATCTATATGTAATCCTTCCGGTAAAGCATCTTGCCATGTTATCATAAAATCATTTACATGAAATTTAAGACCCTGTTGTAATATATTTTGTGCAATTATACGACAAATCATATTTTCACGATATTGATATTTATTTAAATCGCCATGTCCTTGTTCATTTTTTATTGTATATAAATCAAAAAGTCCTTCAATTATTTCCATTTGAACAATATCTTGTAATGCATTGAATGTTTCATTTCTATCAATTTCATTTAATTTCCATGAATTTTCATTTATTAATCCAATCATTAAAGATATTACGCGATATTCATATCTTTAAACGTGAAAAGTAAAAGATAATATATTAATAAGATAATTTATACTAACATATAATTACTGATATTCTAGAATCCGTAAGTATCCATTAATTTCAAAACTTCGTAATTGCTCTAAACCAATTTGAAATTCAGCACGACTACATTGTATTGTGTCTAATAGTTGTTGATATGTAAATAATAGACTGTTGTCAATAAATTGTTCATTTTCTTGTCCTGAATAACGAGTTAATCTTAACAATTCATCCAATTTATTATATCTTGGATTTATCTGACGACATTCAAAGTAATCATGAAATATTTTTATTACATTAGCATTTTCAAGTTTACGATTCAATTCATTTGAATCATCTTCTAAACTACTGTCCAATGAACTATTAAAGCTACCATCTTTTTTATTTTTTAACGGTGAACTACTTGTTTCTTGACCAAATTTCAAATTCGATACTAATAAAATACTATTTGATATTTCGGCTTCTTTAACTTCATAAGTTTTTGTGTCAGTACAAAGGACAATTTTTTCATTCAGACCACCTTAAATAATATAAAAACGATATTGATTTTTAGAAGTATTCAACAGTAATATGCACATAATTTAATTTTACCTTTAAAATAAAGTGTTTGTCCTTCTTGTATGTTTGAATATAAATCAGGATTTAGCTCTAATAATTTAAGATTATTAACATCAATTTCTATTGATGGATAGTAAATTGCTTGTGTTATATTTGTTAATTGATTCTCCTTTAATTTTGCATATTCAATCATTGATTTAACATCTTCGGTTGTTCGTTCATATCTAAAAAAAAAAAAAAAAAAATATAGTAAAAATGTTTTATTGTAATTTATTGAATAGCTGCACAATTAAGCACTTTATAGCGACGACAAAAATAATATAATCACAAATGTGCAGAATGTGTGCATAAGTAAAAATTCACTATAATTTCAATTTTGTCAATATATGCTCTAAATGTCTCATGCATATAACGGAACTTTAGATCAATTTCAGTAGAATGAATAATAATTTACAAAGAAGATGATCATAAATTGCATCAACAAAAATAATGCATAATATTGATGAATACTTAATGAAGAACACTGATGCACACCAATATCAAATATCTGTGATCAGACAATAGTTCAGGAATAGTTAGAGATATTATTGCTTGCCAAGCAAGAAATCTTGGTATTATATCAAATACATTCTAGCTAGTGATTCAGTACTGTGTCAGAATATTAAACAAATGTATGTACATAATAAAGCGTATTCGGTGTTAGTGATTCAACAGTTAATTATCATACTTAAGAACTTAACCCCTTTGTTAAAACATAAGACACTAAACAAAACTAGTTTGCATTATGAATATTATTTCTCTTGTTTTCATCTGCAGCTACTTAATGTTGATGGAGTTCCATGTGCCGATATAAAAGTAATAAGCCAATAAAAATTTTCGTAAAGAAAAAAAATACTGCAATTTTCTTCGATGTACACATCAAAAGAAATTCCGATTTTAACTCATTGTAACCTTAGGTCGTAATGAAAATTAATTATTTGTGTAGTTTTCACTGTTTTTTTTTTTTTTTTTTTTGTTAAATACTAACATTTCAGGTATTTCCTCATCTATTTCCATATTTATTTTTTAAGTAAAAATAACAAAAAATAAAAAAATTAAATAAGAAACAAAAGCGCTTGTAAACAAATCAAATGGCATTTTGTAAAACTGCGCAACTTTTTTCTAGTACTAAATTGTAGAATTCGCGCTAAAATAGTCCATTTCTATGAAACTTTACGCGGTAAAATTGTCAATTAAAAATAAACAAATAAAATTTTAGTCAAAAAATATATCTTGACTTTATTAAAGTTACTAAAAACTTGCATAAATAACGTTTTTATTGAATTATTTAATTAACCTACAGCAGATAAGTTTTAAAACTAAGAATTTTCACAAAAATTAGTGCAATGTTAAGTTCGTGAGCCGCAGATATTACTGAACTTTTTTGAATTCACAAAATGTTGAAATTATATGTGATTTGTGCTAAATTGGCATATGCCTAAATGGTAAAACTGTGTTGTAAAATGTAAAGTTACTTAACCCGTGCATAAATAATGTCAATATTTGTAAATTTAAGTTTTATAAAACTTATTTCAATCAATGGAGTTATGTTAATAATGTTGTGTTTCTTTATCTAGTAAAATTTGTGTAACATACAAAATTTACATTTCGGACAGCACACCAACATCAAGTATACACTGTGTGTTATTTTTTACAGGTATGTAAACTATAGTCATTTAAGATAAATATCATCTACATATTTAAAATTCAATATCTTTTTGTTTTACTAAATTATAATACGCTACACAAACATGTATGGTGCGAATGTTAAACAAGTAACCTATTACTCAACATATCTGCACAGTGTATAAATTAAGACATCAAAGAAGTTCATAATTATATATGATTTCCACCTTGATTTCTTAACAGATATTGAATTTTATAAATATGATTTTATAAAATATACTGTCGTAGATATTTAATCGCATTATTTTAAAAACTGTAACTAAGACCAATTAGCCCTGGAATCGACATGTTCCTGTGGAATGCCCGGTGGAACTTTTAAAGGGACCCAATCATTTATATTGTATAATAATAGTTTTGTTTGGTAATATTTAACAAATGTGATGTTACACATCAGTGCGTGAATGTGTTACATACTTATTTATGTAATCAGATACTGCTTTTTATTAGACGAAAATATTTGCTTTACTCAGTTGCTGATCAATGAAGCAATTAATTTGCTATACGATCAATATGACTTTCTTTATCAGAAAATAACTCTGTGTTAAATATATCCACATTATGGATCTTCAATTCGTGTGTCCGAAACCCATAACCGTACCATGGTCTCAACAAGTGATTCTGCACTAATTACAATTTTACAACTACATATAATTCAGATTGAAAGAATTATATGATGTTTAGTTGTAAAATATGTGCTTAACCACCCACGCCTGCAATTACTATTTTAATTGAGTTTAAGTTGATGGTAATATATTCAAATTCCCAAAGAACAGCTAGTAAATAATTATATAAATTGATAATAATTTCATTGTTGGAAAAAATGATTGCTCATTCTTTATTTATTTATTTTATAAATTCTATTATTTATAAATTGATAATACAATATCTTTCTATTGTTTATATATATATATTATGTATATAAATGTCTTAATAATAAGAAAAATTATAAATAATACAATTAGAGAGTATATATAAAGATTGACTGCCATAAAATATGTCTATTGCTAGGACATTCATTGAGATTTCAGAAAACTTGTTATTAAAATTATCATTGGAAATAGTTAAACAGTTATAAAATTAAATATAAGGCATAACCGTTTTACACTGGTCATCGGTTCCTATCCCATATCATCATCTTACCCTGTACAACTGCATGGATGTATACGAACGGTACTACGATGTTATCTTTTGCCAATTGACAAACAATAATAGTAATAATGTGACTATTAAAATTTCATATTAAGTAATATTTTACAATCAATGCGATGACCCAATGGTCCAGAGTATTATCTGGTATACACAGCTCATTATTCCTTCCAAATGAACATTATAACAAAAATATAATAGTCATATTATATAAACACATAATTAATACACATTTTGCTAACATTTAACTAGTTAATTAATACTAACATTTCGTGGATTATATATATATATATATAAATCTAAGCTTAAGTTTATTTTGTTTTAAACTTCTTTTAACTGGTGCACTGCAAATACGTATTTTATTTTCGTAGAAAAGTTCTGAATATATGAAGTACCTGATAAATGAATAAAAAAAAAAAAAATTACATTTTTAAATAAATATTCTAATCGTGTAATTAACTAAAGAAATTTATCTATTTTACAAATTAAAATTAAGAATAATAAACTATGATTGTCTTTAAATTATGCATTTAAATTCTACAGGTTTATATTATTATAATGTTAATTGAATTAGTACGAAAATGATCAAATAACATTAATTAATTTTTGATTTGTTAAAGACACACAACAATAATTATAACAAAAAAAAAAAAAAAATCTATTAAATAGTAAGGAATATAAAATATTCCAAATATTTCATCTTAAGAAATTTTTAAAGAATACTCTTTTGCTTATAAATTTTGATAGTAAATCTATTAAAGGTCTGCAAATTTGAAGATTAATAACGAATATGGTCAACCGTTTCTGGTAATCACAGTCATTATTTACGAGCGGCATTAAATTCATACAATACCACAACTATAAATAATATGAAAATCTGTTATCAGACAAAATCAGAGCAAATATTTTTAAAATAAATAAATAAATGACCTAGTTAACCACAGTATTTAGTGCTAAATACTTTTCTCTATATTTATTTACAATGTACCTCTTTTCACTAATATATAAATGCATGTTACAAATAAATCATACACTTATTAAACACTGGTAAAACAAAAATTATTTAAATTACTTATATATAGGACTATGTATCCGGTTAAAAGAATTTATTTCTTAAATTATTTATTATACAATAACTGCCAATAAATTCGAAAGGCTTTGATTTTAGCCATAAATGTTCATGACTAGAAAATGAAAAATAAATTAAATAGTAAATATGTTATTGATAATTGATTAGCATACATTCAATAGACAAGTTCGCTTAGTGAATAAATCGCTCATCAACAAACTAGGTAGCTATAGATTTTGCACACCACTGTATCAAATTATAAACTTTTAGTCGATTAACAACATTTTTCATTGTATATTAGAAACTAGTTTAGTATTTCGATTTTACATTTGATGTTCATTGTATTCAGAAAACGACAAATTAACATCGTAATATCACCCTATACACTTGATCCGTAACATTTAATATATTGATAGATCGTTCCACAAATGAAACAATACTACATTCTTATTTATATCAAGTAGATAAGTACTGTATAAGCATTTGTCAAAATACATGGCAATTCCTTTTGTTATATTATAGGAACAATACCTATCGGTTTTATGGATTAGGCAGCTAGAATTATCAGATATAATACATATTGGAAAAAGTACATTGTCTCACATTAAACGGTCACTGAAGTACTTAGAATTTATAAATAGGATTTAAGTTTTCATTATATTATTAAAAAAAAAAAAAACAAAACTCAACCATAACAACTATTTACTACGAGTATGTCTCGAGACTATAATTATTTAATTTCATTATCACCATAATAATAATTATGATAATAATTAAAATAATAATAATAATAATAATAGGAACATCAAAAAAAATGAAAATATGTACTTAAAACAAAAAGCTTCCTTATTTTAATAAATTTATCATCTCTATGACCTTATTTCGATTGGTATACATGTACGCTTTTGTTTCCCATAATATATTTATTAGTTTCTGATCATTTTTCTCATCCATTGCTATATCTAAAGACATTTGCGGATTAAATCTGTTAAATATAATAAATTTTTTTAATAAATTCAATTGCTTCTTATTTAATATAATTAATTTAAATATTACCTAAAGTATGGAATGCCAATCATACTACACCAGGCACGTGCACGATCAACAACACGACCATCAGATGCTGTTGCTTGATCGACAAGTAAATTTCCTATAAAAAAAAAAATAAATTATTACATATTAAAAAGTATTAATTTATTTATTATTATTAATGACAATGTAATTAATGATGGCTCTATTAGTGATAAGAACAAAACACTAATGTAACTCACTCCTGACCACAACTGGAACAATCAACACATAATAGAAGAAAAGTATTGTCTAGTGACACAAAACCTAAAGGATTTGACTTTATTTCATATTCATAAATTATTTGAAGAATACTATCAGAAGATGAGAGAAGCATATATAGTGAATAAATCAATAGAGATGCTTAAAAAAAAATTCACAGTTTGCGGCCATCACAATATTAAACAAGTGTAATATTAGATTTGTCATGGTACATGGTAAATATTAGGGCATCGTTTGAAAATAGCAAAGTATAAAAACAAAATTATATTGCACTTGTATATTGGAATTGAATTTATATGAAGGAATAACCTCTAGCCACAATATTGCGTACACAAACACTTTTAGAAGCTATGTTAATGATGAGTTTTATTTGTTGATATTTCCATCCCTAATGTGTTAAATGATATGGTCAACTAAATTTGAACATCCATCATTTACATGATTATTTAAACAATGCAATTAGAAAAAGAGATCAATGCCACAATCGTATTACTAATAATAAATAAATCATTTTTTTTTTTTTTTATCTACATACCAAGCGCCGAAATACCATAGGCTAATTTAGCCGTATCCCATATACTATCCGGTCTAAATACATCAATTTCTTTCAATTCAGTAACAGGTACTAGACCAGTACCAAGTGAAACAACAATTGATAACTAAACAAAAATTTTGAATATTAATAAATTAATTGTAATCGAATAATAATAATTTATATACATTTGTTGCTTCGACTTGTCGGCCAACACTTCTTAATGCCATATTATATTCATGTATTTCTGTCATTGCATCTAATGTTGGATTATTTGCTATTAAACCACCATCCAAAAATCGACCAAAGGCTCTGCGAATATTAATTAAAATTAATAAAATGCAATAAATTTATATTTATACGAATAAATTTTCGTTACCTAAAATAAGATGGTGCAGCACCTGTTGCCCTTGCTGCACGCCATATTAATTGATCTTCAGGTCGAAGTGGAGGATTTCTTCGATTATCTATACAATTATTTAAAAAAAAAAAAAAAAAACAAATAGAAGACTTAATAAATATACAGTGCACTATTAACTAATATTAAATATTCATCACTAACTTGTTGGTGTTACAATGCCTAAAATATCACTAGCACATGTATAATTTCTAAATAAATGTAAATTAACTGGTTTACGATCGGCCATAACACCAGTGACCATAATTTTTGGATGTTGTATATCAGACATAACGGCAAATTCACCCAAATTATCTTTTAACAAAGCCTCCAAATTGGCACTGTCATACGGTCGTGAACCAACAAATGCTTGCTCTTTCATACGCAAATATAAACACATACATTGTTTCATTGTTTTACCCGAACCAATAGCTAAGGCTAAAATTCCACCAGTACTTGTACCAGCAACCCAATCGAACATATGAACAATTGGTGTTTGTGACAATTTTTCCATTTCAAGTAACATTTGAACTAAAACAATGCCACGTATACCACCACCATCCATACATAATAGACGTCCACCATTATTATTTTTTTTATGTGAATTTATGTCATCTATTGCCATTATTTCCTTATCTGGTGTAGCAGTTGTTGATGATGATAATGTTGATGATGCTATTGCCGATACTATAATTATTAAAAAATTGGACATTGTTGGTAAAACGAAGTATAATTTATAAACAAAATAATAAAACCTTGACTATTTCCTTCTGCCTTAACTTTAGTTGTAAACATTCCTAATATTGCATCCATTATACTTTGACCTCTTTGTTCTGGAATTAAATCAACTACTGTACTACCTGGTACTGTTGTTGTTATCATACTATAAAATCAATGGAAAATATAAACTGTGATTATAGAATTAAATTTAAGAAGTTTATGAAGAAAATAATCAGAACAAAATGTGACTGAAAATCAATAACACTTTTAACAAAATAACTATCATTGACCAAACAAATCGTGCACATTTTTTTTTACTCAACATTAATAATTACCAAATCGATTGAAAACATTAAGGTTTACTGATTTAGATAAAAACCAATAAAAAAAAAAAAATGATAGCATTAATAAATGCTCTGATTTTACTTGATGTCAAATTTATGTTGGTTTTGTTAGCATATAAAAGTCTCAAACACATTTGGAGCGTAAAAAAAAGGCATAATACAGTCCAGTATCGGAAGAAACGCAATAAAATGATGTGGTTGACTGACACCTTCCATACAATTATATGATTAAATACATTAATAACATTTAACATAATTTGTTTAAATCATACCTTGTCGGCGACTCAATACTTGTTGGACTTGTACTATTTGATAAAATATTATTTATTGTATTTGTTATATTTGTACGATTCGATTTAAAACTTGTTGATGCCAAAACTTGATGGATATGTTCACGTTGTTCAGATGTTTCCGGTTGTATTGGCGGCACACCATTATACGTACCATTTGCATTACATCCAGTCGGACATTTTTTATTTATTATATTACAACGTTTTGCACCCACCGAATGTAATATGTATAAAATCATATCGTCATTAGTACCCAAAGCCTCTTTACCAACTAAATGCCGTGGTGTTTTACCCTCACGATTTGCCAAATTAAAATCACAACCAAATACAATTAAACATTGCACAATTGGTATATTCTTTTTTTCAATTGCAATATGTAATGGTGTATTACCATCATTATCAATAATATCAATGTCAGCCTCATGTGACAATAATGCAACAACACAGTCAAGACGACTACGTGTAACCATAACGTGTAATGCACTTTGTCCCTGAAAATTTCTTGCATTTATATCACAACCACGTTCAATTAATTCATGTAAAACTTCACGTGAAAGACTCCAATGTAATGGTGTACCACCATGTTTCATATCTTGTATAAATAATTTATTTGTATTAAATTGTATAAAATCGGCAACACAACCTATTGGAAATTAGAAAATTTATATAAACAATTAATTATGTAGATAGTTGAATATGATTATTAATTTATTATTATAATAAATTTTATTTAAAATTATACTTACTACTGGCTACATTATTTCTATTATGAATATTACTGATATTTCTTGCTGAAATATTAACATCTGCACCGGCTAACAATAATGCTTTTACACAATCCGGTTTATCGGAAAGACAAGCTAAATGAAGTGGTGTATATCCATCTAAATTACAGTGATTTAGATTTGTTGTACTTTTTGTTGCCAACAACTGTACGTACACATATTTTATTTATTTTGTATTTTAATTAAAACATTAACTTGTAACAATAACTTACATTAATCATTTCCTTTGTTGTTATTGATGCATAATGATATACTGAATTACTATTATTATCTAAATGATCTATTTTTGTTAATGGTAATAAGATTTTAACCATTTCTAAATTTGATGCTTTAATTGCTAGCTGCACAAAAAAAAAAAAAAAAAAGAAAAGAAAATAAGAAAAGATAAAAATGAACTTATGTATAGTTAATAAAATGTACTTACTTGAAATGGTGTCATCAAATTTAAATGATCAGTATAATCGATCATGTCTAAAACTTTTGGATTATTCACGTGTTCAGTTAAATTAAAATATGCAACCAAATGTGCTACTGACCATGAAGGATTTTCTATTAGTACATCACAAATTTTTTGTAATCCATTCACATTGTACATCTAAAAAATGCAAATTACAATATTTTCATATTCACACAAATAAATAGATAAATACGTACCTCCTTCACAAATGTTACAAATACCGGAAGTCTTTGTGCTAAAGCCTCAAATTTTTCCTTTGCATCTTCTAGTGATTGTGCACGATAAATACTATAAATTAAAATTAAATTGAATTATTATAGTATTTATGATAGTCAGTAACAGGTGTATGCATCATTATTTATTTAAGTTATATATCAAAAATGATAAAAGGTCAAATTAACAAAAATTCTATCTCTAAAATAAATATTGATTGAACGTTTACATTTATAATACTAAAATAACAAATCAATAATCAAGTGAATAATTAATAAAATATTTAACAATCACGTGTAATATATAAAATTATATTAATCAATTGAAACACGTAAAATGTACGATTAATAAATAATTTAATACAATAATTAATTACAATAAAACCAGTGATGGAGACGATGGATATAACTTTCACTTCTCATGAACTTCTCAATGAAGAACCGCCATTGTTCATGATTTTTAGTCAATATCTTCAATTCAATTCAGATCTTAACACAGGTACCAGAAATCTCTCTTTAATGACTAATCTCCACCACATTATCAAGTTTTCTACTACCACAGACACTTGCAATGCATTTCCAATAACTTTCTATCTCATCTATTATTTTATTATCGACTTCAAGACGGCATACCATCGATGAATTCAAGCTTCATTACTCTGAAACATTATTACTTAGAACGTCCTGCGAACTATATTCTCACTACATGTTACAATTTCAGCCGCATGTCCATCTCTGTTTGTTCACTTTTGTCATAATTCAATTTAAGACGAGTAGGAACATGAGTGGCGAAAAAAATCCTACTAGTTTTCACACATAGTCAAATTACTTATTATCGGCACCTTTGATAATCAACCCTGCTTCTATTCGTTGGGAATATCATCAGGGAAACCACACTTCACCAATAATTGCATGTAATACAGATACGATGTTGTTTAAGCTCACTTTTTAGCATTTCTATGGCAATATTATCAGGCGGCTGGTTGGCTTTATGCATTTTCAATGTTGTTATTGCGAATTTTATTTCACATAAATTTGGAACAGAATTTTTGAAATCTTTTAATCTTCATATAGCCAATTTTTTTCTCTTTCAATCACTGAGCAATCATGTCTATTCATTAGCACAGTTAAAGTACTCTGTCTACCTGTTCATTTATTGCTGATCATTTGAAATCAAATATCGATTGGTATGAATAGGACGTTCCGTTCTGTGGCACTTTTCGGCTTCGTAGATTTTGTATTTTATGTCACAATATTAAATTCCATGTGTTCCAACTGTTCAATTGATGAAACCATTAACATCTTTTCCAGTGCTTCGTAATACATTCATTTAATGTGTTACAATTTTACCAAACATTATTATGTAACCAGCGAAACGCCAAATTTGCTGTGAATGTCTGCCTTACATCATCGTTCTGCTGGCGAAAAACATCAATACGTTTCGTTGTCTTTGGCTGAATTTGTAATTTAATATGAATCTTCTTCTTCTTCTTCTTCCTTGCCTTTTTCCTTATTCAGGGTCGGCCCTCCTACTTCTCAATCTATTTCT
>JANSTX010035420.1:0-13531 GCA_027564355.1 Penthetria funebris | reverse complement strand
TATATATATATATATTTCTTAAAGGTTTTCAATTTATGGGTTCTATAAAAAAAAGGTAAATCAAAAAATCAGCACTCATCTCTGCTATACACTATATAGATATGCTAATCTTCCAGTTATATACTCAATATTAGTACCAACTATAGAGATTACATTAAATCAGCATCTATATAATTTCAAATTCCATTTTCCGCACGGTTAATCATAGAATATCAACGAATAATCAACATATTGTCACTATATATTCAATTCACTTGGTATCTTATCGTTGATCAAAATCTCGACATCACTGGAGCACATGGCATCAACGAATCATCCCAATTGATCACGATTACTTGATATACTCCATGTGCAATAAATATTAGATCTGAAACCTGCATATCTGGTATATCTCTGAATCGTCTTGTAATCGATCTCCGGTCAACCGGACTTTGAACAACTTAGACTACATGCCTGGTTTATATTTCCATTTGATGAATGTGATTTGTTGTGCACAAAGTGCGAAATTTTGCAACACTAATGCATCTAGCATTTCTAAGTTGTCTCTTTAAGTCTTCCATAAACTTTAAATTCATATATCCAATTATCAAATAATGAACATTTAAAGCATCCGCACCCCTCTATAACTTCAAACGTGAAAATGTCCCAATTTGTTGCTAATAGTTATGTGATATTTGATTTCTGGTATGCCCATCCAAACAAATTCAAGTATTTTTGCGTATTCTTTTAATCGCAAATATGGTACTATCAATCACAAGATAATAATTACTACACATTTTCGCAAAGAGTTCTTCATTCATAACTGACTCCCAGCCTATGTTGTCCGAGCCAATTAGGACAGTGTAAAAGTTGACTATACTAATCTCAATAGACGGTATAGGTTCCGCATGGATCGAATATGTTGCTATTATTCATGTAACTTGTATTTCCCGCTATATTAGATGACCACGTCTTATCTACTTTTTTCCTTCAATAAAACTTGCACCAACTTGGTCGTTTAAGTATAGTTTTAACATTCAAAAAACCCATTTCCGAAAGCCAAAGTTCGTCATCGTTCCTTATCTAATTAGAGGTAATTTTTTTATGTTTCGCAAATGATTTAATTGGATTATAATTTAGATTTATGACATGAATACTAGATATCTAGAGTACATTTTCATGTTCCCTAGATTTAGAAAACTTAGAAATAATAAATTGTATTCTAAAGGTCAATCAACTTAAGTTTCTTTTGAAAAAAAGAATCTCAGAACAATTTTCTTAAATTATATCTCACTTAAAATGCATTAAATAGATTTTTCGATTTTCGTTATCATCTTACCAACAACTTTGATTGATTATATTGGTAATTTATATGATGTACTTTTAAATTGTTTAATTTCTATTTTATCTGCCCAAACATATGAACTTTTTCCTTCAATTTTCGTGGCATTTATCATATAAAATCCGGCACTAATTTCCATTTGATCCAATCGCATTTTATCCTATATAGGATATCAATATGCGACTGGTTCCTATAATTTGTCCAACACATTTAAATTTGTGAGTAACGGGCATTATATGATAATCATATTAATAATTACCATTGAATACAAAATGCATGAATTCTATTTTTTATTTTTTTACTTATCTTTTAGTGTGTATCAGAAGTTACACTTCAACCAAAACGATTTGGGTAAAACTTAATGTTTCCAATCTAATTCCTTAAATGAAAATAAAAAGTCTCATTACCTTATAGCTGTGGATATAACGTAATTATAATCAATGATAAAAACAAAGCAAAAATGTCCATTTTAAACACATATGCAACGTCAGAAATCAACGAATAACTAAATAAGTTTCTAATAGTTCTGTGAAACATCTTGTTGACATATACGATAGACTGGTATCTATGTACCAATGTAAAGGTTTTTGATGAAATGATAACTCACCAAAATCACAATCAATACATTAGGACCTATATTTTTTTGGCAACGATCATATTCCATAAAATTGTTGTTGCTATTGTGATCGAGGTGAAATGGTGATACAGTAAGTAGAGCAAGCTGGGCAACTTTAAGATATTATAGATAGAACATCATTGTGTAGGTTTTAGTTCAATCTGGTTCACTATTCCGAATCTAATCTCAGCTCTACGTTTATTTTGAGTATAAAATGGAAGAGTTCTTATTATTTGTATAAGAACATACAAATTCTGCTTTTTTTCGTCTTCAATGGCATCATAAGCAAATAAGTACACAGCTAATGTATTTCTAATATATATGAATATTGACGCTAAATTATGTACATGTACTAAGTATGGATATATAATAATATGAATATGAATTAGTCGCTATAATATAGTTTTTAATATGCAAACAATTATCCTTTGTTGGCTCGCCAAACTTTTCTTTATTTGATATGAATGCAAATTATTATACTAGTATATGACAATATATAAATTCTAAATCTAATTCTAATCATATAATTTGCTATAAAGGCGTTTAATTAAATTGAAGATAAGTTTATGTCATTATTTCTGTTAAGAAAATTAAATGCTTCAATCATAATTATGTATATAAATTATTATATTGAAAGTTTTCCTTCAAAATCTGTCTATAAAGCCCTTTTTGAATTGTTTAAAATATATAAGTTGGGGAAACGTGTATTATTGGATTTCACTAAAGACATAAAGAACTATTCATGATCTAGCTTAAAATTAACTATAACAAATATTAAGGTATTTAATATTAATAAATAAGCTGTTCTATTCAACTTATAGATACAGAGATCGTCTTAGATAATGGCTGATTTACGTTGGAAAATTACCTGCTCGCAGCAATCTTTGGGTATAAATAAAATGGAGCTGCTATAAACTCACCAGCCCTCATTAAGCAAGTTTGATGTTTCATCTGTCTATACATATTTTTAAAACAATTAAAATATGTGGCAAAATGTGATCATTCTTTTACAGTATATAATCAAGAGCTCTGATATTATGATTTTCTCACAAACAGAATTTTGGCAATTCATATTGGAGATTGTATGTCCAATACGTACTCAATCACTACTCTTGTAATTCAGTTCCATCATCTACCTTCTGTAATGTCATAATTAGACATATATTTAGTAATCGTAGAATATACCGAACTGCTGACATCAAAACAAATGACAGACTATTAGTGAATCCGACCTTAAAGTCTTTTAAGTAAAATTAAAAATTCTAAAAAATTCACCAGAAAAATGTGGCATAACTATACTGTAATAAATCGTTAGAGCGTTAGAATAATGCTCGAAAGATGAAGTGGCGCAGATGGTTAAGGAATTGAGGAGATATAAACTCGGTAATCTTAGAAGTAAAATGTAGAACGGACTATCTGCTGAAATCCGTTTTATTTTCTGAAATACCGAGTCATATGGATTACATAGTAGTTAAGTTAGTTTACTGCTAAGTAAGATTTAAGAGAAGTCTTAAATGTTTTAACAATAGTTTAGATTAACGCACCTGTAATTTGACATTTTTAAGTGCAATGAGAACTGCAGATTAAAAATGCCCTTTCAACAAGGTGGGATGATGTTTTATAATTAGCAATTTTTTAATAATTTAGCTATATTGTATGTAAATAATGTTCAAAAAGTTTAACATCTTCTCGCATATAAAAGAATTGTAAAGGATTTAAGGTGACACTAGGAGCGAGTGTTAAACAATCATAATCTATCTAAATTAGGATACGTATAACGTAGTATTGAATCTTGGTTACTAATTGTTTTACCGATTAACATCTAAGTAACTCAACCGATCTTCGTCATCACGTGTTGTCGCTGATAACTATTTGGCTGATATCTTCATCATCTCGGCCTTTATTCCACTGGGTAGCACAGAGCATCTACGAGCAACTGTTATTGTTCACGAAATCATCTTTTTACATCTTAGTCATCGTCATTAGCTCGACCTTTCTTCTACGTCATTCTTTGCAATGTCTAACCAGTACTTCCACGGTACTAACTTCCTTAATGATAGTTCACTACTACTTTGTTTTCGAGTAACTGAATTTTCTGTGTAGTCTAAGTAGTCGAAATTTATTCCATTTATTCTATATGACTTCATAGGAACTATTATGGTATAGAGGTCGAAATGATATTGAATACGTATATGATAATTTTAAAGATTTATTTAAATATTGATTCATATAGGTGAGCCATATAATTTATAATTTGACGAACTATACTCATGTACATAAACTCTGGCAACTGGAAAATTTAATACCAATAATCACTGATGCTGAGGATGATGATGGAGATGATGATGATGATGATAATACGCGTACATAATAGTCTTTAATAGATCTTAATGATTCTAAAATGTGAAAAATATTTTCAAATTTGCCATTGTCTTTATCATATACGTTACAATACTCATAACATTATAATATATACCATAAAACATTCTATGAATGAACTTCTCGAAAACTAATAAAAGAAGTCTTCAATAAAATAATCTACATAATATACATAATCCTCTTTAAAGAATTTAATATATCTAAGGATAAAATATAAAGATTTTGTTTATCATCGTCAATCTAATTAGGCATTTTATTATTATTTTATATTATATATAATTTAACGAGTCATATGTACAAATAAATTCAAGTTTGGCAAACTACCAATATTTAATTTTATTGCATAATTACAATTCTTTTGTTGCACTTAATTGAAGCAGTTAAGCTTCGATTTTATTGGACAAAGATAAAAACAATTATTCATCAGCAATCGTGTCTCCCATATGCAAACCGTTATTAGCTCCCTCAGCTCTTTCCATCTGTGTATAACTAACTTGCATTCTGTAACTAGTCTCTTGATATCATCAGCCCATTTATTCGCAGACCCACCTATACTTTCCATTGCGAATTGGTGACTTGAATTGCTGTTGATTTTCTTATCGAAAGTCTTCCGCTGTTAAATACATCATTTTTGTATAACTTAGAAATTGACAAGTAATTGTCTACTTCAAACATATCCGGTTGCTGCACAACAATAAATACGTGTTTTATACATAAATTCAGATTATATGTAATTGATTGATGCCATTCATTTCAAAGATATGGTGATTTGGACAGACTGAAGTTCAAATAATCAATATGTATAGTACATTTAATATTGAGCTCCAATATACAACTAATGCACAAAATACACGCTTCCAGATTTGATCCAAGCTCATAATTGATTAGTATATTTAGGGACAGCCATCATTCGTTGTTTTCCATAACAATTTAAAACTTAATAATTTCTATATAACTGAATAGAACCTTATCATTTCAACACATTTATGAATTAACAGCTGAATTTATGATTATCTAATAATTTATTCAAATATATAATCAATAACACCACAAATGAAATTCGATCATCTATACGAAAATATATACAATAATTGTTGGGATAATTGCAATTAAATCGATTTACCCTAAAAATAAATAAATACTTAATATTTTATTGAATTGTGTAAAACCCTTTTATTGCTGTCATGTCCTGCAGTTAAATCCAAAGGACTGATGATGATGACAATCATGGGGACGAACAGTCTGATGAAGTGGACGTATAGAGTGTGGATGATATATCAATGAACAATTTGAGGCCAATGTTGGTACTTTGTTGACTTTACATTACGATGGTAAAATATTTAAATATATGAAAAATCAACAACATAACGGAAAAGTCAATAAATCCTTTGATGGATATGTTGATGTATGGAGACATTAAATTTTCAATATTGAGTCTATGTTGTCTGAATCAGGGATGTTGATTGTAGGTATACAATTTCAATGTATTACGTATTTCAATAAATGATTCATGATTATATCCATTCCATATAAATAACTCCATCATCTGTGTAAGCAACTTATATTATTGCACGCATTTTAACCCTTATATTATAGATTTGGAACAGAAATTACTTAAAATAATGTATTCTTGCTAAATTTTCCAGTATTAGATTTCCTGTATTTATTTCTTCAAAATAGAAAATTGTTTTTCCAATATATTATAACTTTTCTATTTAGAGTATTTATATATATATGTATATAAGTGTGTAATAAAACTACGAGTATTATTTACAGATTTGTATATTATGTATATAGACACAAAGTATATATAATAAACATATAGTACATAAACAAATATATAAATAACGATTATATCAATGGTATTATCTAAATAAGACTTTATATACGCGTTTCATGGGACTAAGTCTATATAACTAGTATGGTATATCAATAATGTGATATATAATACAGGTGCGGTATATCATTACTCATTGTTTTTCATAATTAAAAAGATATTTTAGCACATCTGTCAATGAATTTAACTACCAATATTTAAATTCTATCATCATCGCCCATCATCGTCTCATCAATCTACCATGTAGACTGAGAGTGGTGCAGAAAAGAAAAAAAACCAAAAACACTGCAATCCTTATAGGTACACATCTAATGACACAATTTTTCATAATTGCAAAATTTCAAGGACTTCGATGACCAAAATCTTGTCCTTATTATTACTTAATGTACATCTTTTTGTATATGTACTTATTTAGTGAATCGTTCATCCGCTAATTCGCCAATATAATTCAAAACTTCGCATGGCGCGGAAACATATAAGATCAACGAATAACCAGCCATTGTTCACGAATTTCAGTCAGTACACAACTTACCACTGTTTTTCGTCAAATCGATCTTCTACTACATTTCGTCATTACTTTCAAAGTCTCGCAGTCACACAACCCATCTTGAACTCTATTCATTTATTACGTTTTCTGCCTAGTTTCCTTATCTAACTCCACATCGTACCACTACTACCATCCAAATCATTTTATGTACCTGTTTTAATTCCAATAATGAGTAACTTTAATGTTTAATATACATAAAATTTCCAGTTAATTTTATTGACAACATACAAACCTTGTCGTGATGTTTTTGGTAATGTGGTCGATTTATGGCCTATGATCTTGCTCTCATGGCACACTCTTTACACAGTCCACACGTCGGCTATTCGTTTATCTTGCTATTCGTTCACAAAGTAATTATTTACGTATAGATGTCATGATCAAAACTTTACACGAAAAGTCGAAAAAGTTTTTTATGTATCTATCAATCTCATTATTCATTTGATGTTGAGAAATTTTTAAAAAGAATTTGCAATTGGAGGGCACCAGGGACAAGTCTAGCGAGAATTATAATTAAGAAAATAACAAAGAATGGATAAAAAAGAGGATATAATACTAGACGAAGCGCTGTAGAAATAGATCAAGTCCTTGAGGAATGCAAAAGAAAATGAAGTATGATGGAGAAAGTACAAATTGCAGACAGTTGCAGCTGGTTTCAAAGGTGTCTGTTGGAAATTTATAAACTAAATCTTACATTTTAATGCAAAATGTGAAAATAGCACATACATTCTATTATTAAAATTAAATCGTAAATGGAAATAATTGATTAACTAAGTGCAATACACATGAGATCACAGAAATAAAAATCGTTGGATTAAATCTTATTATGTAGAAACACATATATATTGTTGTACCTAATAAACTTTGTGTGCCCAATCGATTAACGCATCGTTTAGCACCTTTTTTGGTACACCTACTGGTTCACCTTAACGCCTTAATAATATCGATAATTTGCAGTTACAGTAAGCCAAGCCATAACACCATCCAAAAATACCAAATTATCGAGATTTCGTTTCATTTTCATTGCACTTGATACATTGAAGTATTATTACCTTTTGTGCCGGTGGTAAATTTTGGGCACTGTTATAAGATTGCAACTGTAATTCATTATTTAATATACGGCGTACGTCTAAATCGGACACGCTTAGGTGTTTAGCCAAATCTGCTGCACTCTAATGTATACTATGTTTCTTCTACTAGTCGACAAACATTGTGTATATAAGAACAAAATTTACTTGAAAAACATGACGTCAGCTAATTCTTAATAATTTACGTGTAAATAAAATGTTATTTGTGTCGTACCAATAAGCATTACAATATGGTAGTGGTAGCATCGCACATACCTCAATGTGTTGTACCCGTTGACTTGATCACAATGTATATCAATTCTTGGCATGTGATTTAAACTAAATAGAATAGGTATCAGTCGCGTTTGTTGTCGACATAAAAATATCTCATGAAGCAAATTTTTGTAAACTTCTTCGAGATCATTATCTTCATATTATTCTGTATACTTCAAGGCCGCTTTGGGTAATATTACCTAAAATAGTTATAATTGAAATGTACTATATAATATAAGATCAATCATAATTATCTAGTTACACATTTGAATATTTCAGTAAATCCTCATTTACCTAGTTTGTTGTGGTGCTAAACGTGACCATCTTTTCAGCCTCGATCACACGATAGTTCTGGATATCGTGACCAAGTTACCGGTGACATCGCGTAAAGTAAAGATCCTCCGTTCGTTACCAGATCTTTCCACCATAAAAACACCAACAACAACTATTCTAATATTGAAAGGTTCTCACCTTCTTGAATTCTGTTGCGTTTTGAGAGATTATTTTCAGATTTGAGAATATTTCAATACAAAGGAAATCCAATTTCTATGATATTTCCGTTTCTTTTACTCGTTCCTTTTTTTGTGTCGATACATAAATAAATTTTCTATTGTGTATCTTTTAATATTTTGCTGTATTTACATAAAATAAATAATGTATAACATAGTTTTAAAAAAAAAATCTTTTTATTTTTAGGGTCAATGCTCAGCCGATACATTACCAATGACCTTGGTTAGCGAAGGTCCTGGACCTCCAGAGTGTCCACAATCCTGTGAAAAATTACGTTTAATTGAAAAAAATTATAACATTAAAAATATGGAAAATAGTATGAAAATGGAGAATCGGTTTAATGAAAAACAACAGTGCCTTGACTATTTGGGCGATAATGAGGAGTCTAGTCCTGCACAAATTTGTAACAAATTACCATCAATAATTGCGAAAAAATTACGAACGTATCATTTAAGACATTGTTGCGAACGAAATGTTATCAGTGGTTTACATAATAAAGCATTATCAATTGTATTAAACGGTGGTAATGAATGTGTAAGAACTTTAAATGATTTATTTGATGCAGATGCACTAGCAACTAGAATCACTTGTGAACTTAATGAAATTCTTGTTAGATATGATTGTAGGCAACTATATTCTATAAAACACGGATGCAGAGATTGTAAAGTGAGTAGCATAAAATTAGTAGCTTTTGTAATATCTTTTCGAAAACTCATTTTATTTCAATAATTTTTACGCTAAATGTCCTGAACGTAGTTTACTACTTGCATTAGCCTTGAATACAATATAAACATGTCTGTTACGATTTCAGTTGATTTTCAGAATTTATATATGTGAGATGAGGTCCAAAATATATTTTTTTACATCTGCAATTTATTTAAGTACTTTTAATAATTGGTATCCCATATTGAGGATACAAATTAATTACAGAACAATCTGAAATCATTTATCCATTAAATTTAATCCTTATTAAATGGGGCTTAACCATCTCAGTTAAAGACATAAGTGTATTTTATATTATTCATTAGTTATTGGGGAAAGATGCATATATAATCTAATGGTATTATCATATTCACAGGTTGCAAGATGTTCATGATTTTGTCTATAGCAGTTAACAAAACCTCTGTATCACTTCCTTAAATACCTTCGGTGAAAGTGATGATTATAGTCTTTGATAACTACACAAGTTAACGGGTTTACTAACAGCTTTTTATTTTGTCTCTTAGTACACAGTTGCTAGCAGTTTCGAAGGAAACAATGCTACCTTTTACACTGTTGTATTTCTATTAGTTTGCTATTGCAATTTTGAAACAATAATTAAAATATATATGCCGGACACCTACCGCACGTCCGTTTTTTGTCAAATAATTTCTTGACTATTTCTTGTCGATTTCAAGGAAGTCTGTTATGGTGGGTTAATGCTTTCCGATCTACACCATCAGAATTGGATACTTAAAAAGTTTTCCACATGATGAAATTTGAATTTTTGTGAAATTTAGTTTCGATGATTTTTTAATTATATACGCAAATATTTACTAATTTACAGGAAGCATATAGACGATGGGTTTGTAGTACTTTAATTCCTTTTTTTGCCGAACCAGACGATATAAGGCAAAATTCAACTGTAAATAAATATGGCAATAGTACGAAAACGATAAGTAGGACAGATAATGAAATTAAAAATCACGATAAAAGTTTTCGGGATCACGAAGAAGATCCATTAATATCTAGGTTAATAAAAAGGTATATAAATTATAAGTAATTGTGTTTAATAAAATAGCATGATTTATCATATGTTACGTTGTATTGGACAATAAGTTAAATAATTTTATAAACATTGTAATTAATTACTAAAGACTCTTTCTTCATTTTAGATCAAGAAGAAAATCTGAGATCACACGAAGAAAAATTCGTCCATGTTTGAGCGTTTGTCAAACAGTTGAAGAAACTTGTCCATATATGCTACCGGGAGATAGAGCACCTGCCCATCCTACACAATATGCAGGCGAACCAACTTTTCTTTGCCTTGGTAAAAAAAAAAAATCTATTATTATATTTATTTTTTAATGGATAATGTACTGGATTTGTGGTCTTCAAAAGATGAGAGCAAATTAATAAAATCGTGATTATTATTTGTACCGTTCATTGTATTATGCGTTTGGAATTTCTGTATGCTACACTGAAATATTTAATGCAGATTGTATTGTTGCCTTTATCACCATTTATAAAAATATTCATATTTTCTGATCTTGTTTACACGAATGATCCTTGGTTTACATTGATTTTCTATAGTTGAATACAATCATGTGTTGTTTTCAGTTGTAAATTTATGATTCTTGGTGCAGCAGACATGAGTGTATGTATGCTGCCGAATTGGTGTGATCTTCAAATCGTTAAGTTTAATGGACTGTTCATCAAGTATCTTTAATATTATAAATATAACTCCTTTTTGTAGATTTTAATTGCTATAATAGAAATTACTTTGCTGGGATCGCTAGTATTATACTTAATATACGAAAATTTCGTAAAAATTCAAAACTAATATGTACTTACAAATATTTTTATTTTTTTATTACCCATCTTCCTATTTTGTGTACCTTTTAAATATTATGCCATTAATAATACGTCCTAAAACATTACTTACTTGTAAATGTAAAAAAAATATTATTTTAGTTGAAAACTTTTACTGCAATTGTGTAATAAGAAACTGCTTAAGACAACATATCGAGAATTGTTGTTTTAGGATTTCGATACATTAAATGTTAATTTAGTATAATGTTTTATATGGAATAATATTTAAATGATTCAATGTGAAAGACACATTGAATTTTAACATTTTGTTTAAGGTCAGACTTTTGAAGTTCTTTAGGTGAAATCAAATATTTAGAATAATTATTATATTTTTAAAGTTGACTACAGCAAATCGGAGCATCGATGTGGTTCGCATCCCACTATGCTTATACTACATATCATTTACTTATTAATGGGATGTATTCTCCTTAGCACATTCGTATATGATCCATTCAGAAATTGTATTTCCTAAAATTTAAAATATTCAAAACTACTCGTCTTTAGTGTTTTACGTCAAATGCTGGATTATGTTCCATAAAGCGTATTTTGTGCATAAATTTATTATAGGCAGTGTGAAACTTGCTCGTAAAAGATTCTAGACAAATGGTAATCGGTAGTAGCAATGTCTGGTGAATACAGCGGCTGGGATAAGTTGCTGTTATTCAGCATGATCGAGGAGCATTTTCATGCAGAAGAATAACAGATCATGATGAATTTCGATTGTATATCTTTTTACAACTTACTTGCACACCTAATACATGTGCAGTAAATTTTAATTAAATATTAACTGTCGTTTTTTTTCTCCAAAATACCTCCATTTATTGAACTACAATCATTTGAAATAAAATCATTAAATAATCGTAAAATAAAATTATTAAATGTTATTTTTTTAGTTCCCTTAAGATCAAAATTAAAATCCTTGTTAATTTAATTTGCATTTAATTAAATATATAATTAATTTAATTAATAAAATTTTTTAAAATATGAACATTTATTTTTATTGCTCATTTTCAGACCTAAATATACCTGAAACAGGTGAACAATATATAAAATCAAATCATGGTCCAAGTGATTGCTGTTATCGTTATTGTGGTACTGTTTATAGTGGTTTATGTACAGATTGTAATTCCATAATAACACCAACAACATTAACATCATCATCATCATCATCATTATCATCATCATCATCATCATCATCATCATCATCATCATCAACATCAATAACAACAACAACAAATCAATCTATATCAGAAATCACAGATAATTTAACAAATTATTATCATGACGTTTTGCAACCGCCACAAATGTGTCCAACTATTCAAATACCCCAAATAGCACAACGATGTACATATGCATATTATGCTCCATCATCGTCGTCGTCCATAACATTAACATTTTCAAAAAGAAAAAGTAATTATTTTACATGGATTTTATCGTGGAATTTTATAAATATTGCTACTTGGACTACTATGTTGCTCCAACTTGCCGGGTCATAGTTAAATATGTTTTACCCCGAATGACTGCATAAATATTTTGTTTTTAAAATAAAAAAAATATCAAAAGTTAAACATACATAACAAACTGAAATGATAAAAATTTTATAAAAAGAAAAAACTCATATTTATAAAATATTTATAACAAAAAGTGTTTTTAGTAAAATGAAATTTAAAAATAAAAAAAATTATTGTAAAGAATCGAAAATTCTTCTAATATATTTTGATTTTTTTTGTTCTTTTTTATTTTTCAAATAATTTTAAAATTATTAAAATTTAATTAAATGGTAAACAAAAAAAACTTCATATAATATACTTAGTGATGTGTGAAATAAATTAAAAATAATTAATAATATTATAAAAGGAAAAAATTAAATATAATTAATTAATAATATAAACAGCAAAATATTAAAATTAAAAATTAATAAATAATTTAATAGATATATATATTAATAATATTAATTAATTAATAATAATGATAATAATAATTATTAATATTTAAGACAATTTAGAAGAAATTGTGTTAAAAAGTGAAGAAGAAAAGATATATATAATTTTTTTTTTCATTAAAAAATAGAAAGGAAAATTGTTAAAAAAAAAGGTAATTTTTTTTTAAATCGGAGAAAGGAAAGCCATTATTTTTTGAACTGTTATCAATATTGCCGAAAGGATGAAAGAGGGAAAGAAAGGAGAGCGGAGAGAGAAAAGATTTTTTTTTTTAAATGAAAACTAAAAAGTCCGTCAATTTTTACAAAACCACATTAATTGTTAATTAATTATTGTATTTTAATTTTAATTAATCGACCGGTGACATACATACCTATAAAGACAAAATTAAAACGTGTTATATTATATTATATATTATATGCTATTTTACATTATATAATAAATAATATAAAAATTATTATGTTGAAATTATT
>JANSTX010035409.1:0-13533 GCA_027564355.1 Penthetria funebris | reverse complement strand
TAAAAGGACAAATTAAATATTTTATAACAGTGAAATTTACACTCATATACAGGAATATTAACGATTACCTTCTATTGTTATTACGATGACCATAATTACTACTATTGTAAGATCGTAATGGTGGTGAACGATTACGTGAGTAAGGATTAATTCGATTATTACAACCGTGATGTCGACTTGATTCGTTACGTATATTCTTATATTTATCCATATCGTAATTGCTATTATTGAAATTATGTTGTTGTTGATGATTATTATTATTATTATTATTATTATGTGAATGAGACGATTTATCTGTTGAACGTATATTATTTGAATATTCTGTCATATGACGATCAGTTGATTTTTTATTGATCATCATTTGTGCACCAAATTGTAATAATTGATTAATATCAAATCCTTGTGAAATATTATTATTATTTTGTCCACCACTTGAACTTGCTGATGATAATGTAATTTTAAGTTTTTCGAGTTGCCTTTGTTGTTGTTGTTGCATTGCAAATAAAGAATTCGAATAGTTTGGAATCATTCCTGATGTTTGTTGTGAATATTGTAAATTATTATCGGCAAATGTATTTAAAATATTAATGGGTACAGTTAAAGGATTTGATAGTGATTGCATTATTTGATTTGTATTTGTATTGTTATTATTATTATTATAATTATTATTATAACCACCACCACCACCAGTCCCGTCACGATTTTTAAGACTTAATTCACGATTAAATAGTTTTGTTCCCATAAATATTTGTAATGCATATTGAACAGATACACGATGACAATATGTAATAAAACCAAAATTCTTTTGACGTCCATCCTTATCTTTGGGAATAGCTACCCTTTGCAAGGGACCAGCCTACATTGGATTAAGAAAGAAAAAAAAAAAAAAAAAAAAAACAATATTTATTATGTTAATTAAACAAAAGAAAAAAAACAATCAAAACAAAACAATGAATGAATATTTCATTTTGATATTTAAATAAAAATCAATAAAAATGTATAATTACTTGCAAAAACAATTCATATAAAAGTGGTTCAGTAACTTTTTCAGATAAATTACCACAATAAATTGTACGTAAATCTTCGTCGTCAACAATATCCATTGATGTTGTTGAATTAAGCATTTTTTTTTTTTTCCAATTCGACTAATCACACTAATCGCCCTTTTACCACACACAAATTTCTATTATAAACTAATAAATATTTATATATTCATTAGTTTAGTTTAAAAATATAAAAAAAAAAAAAAACAAATTAATAATAAGTCAAATAAAACAAAAAAAAAAGAACGAATAATTAATTAAATATTATTTATTTATTGATAAATATTGCAAGAACTAAAATAAAATGATGGGAACTGAAATAATTATAAACGTCAAAAAAGCAATGATGGCTTCTCTTTTATGTACAAAATATATATGCTGATTTAGATGAAATGTTTATTCAATTGAAATTCACAATGATAATTTCATTACGTACGAAATTTTAAATTTTTGTTATTTTTAAATTAATTAATAAAGTAAAGTATTTTTTTTTTAAAACACACTTATTTAATTTTACCAATTCATTTCCCAATTTAATAATAAAATTCTTTATCATCATCTTGATTTGTACTTTATATGTGGGTGTAGATATGGCGGTACTAACTATCAGACAACAACAAAATAGGAACTATAAATTGAGATATACTTGTCCTATATATCCTGACGCTTTTAAACAGGGGTCGTTATATAGTACATCCAAACATATTTATTTTTTTTCTATACACAATCAAATCAGCTTGCATTTAACATTAACTATCAGCTAAAGTTAGTGCATTGTTTAGGTGCGTGTTTGGAATTCAAATGCAAATAACATGCATTTACTATATATCTTATGTGGTTTGTATAATATGGTTTCTACCGGCATCAAACTGAAAGATCATAATTTAAGGAAATTTGATCACAAAATATGCGGTCAAAGTTTTTACTCGATCTATCGAAAAAAGCTGACTTCAAACAGATTATTTCATATAAATGAAAATGCTTGAATTTTATCAGATATTGATGAATTTTCCGTAAATTTTAATAGATTTCAAAATGAAATTTTCATTGCTTTAAAAAAAACAGAATATTAAAGACTTGTATCGAAAACTCAGAAAACTTAATTTGATAAAATTTCTGCATTTTTCTTCTATATAATTCAATAAACATGAGACTCAGGACAGTATCCTTAAATATATCCACAAATTTTCTTGTTTTCTAAATGAAATTATAATCGCTTTAAAAAAACAGTATATACAATTTATTTATAGAGCTCCGACATACCCTTCACAGACGATAGGACACGAATTCAGAGTTAATGTGAAAGCAAAGCCAAGTGAGAAAATAAAATTTCTGCATTTTTCATTTATATAATTCAACGTGCATGAAGCTCCTGGATAGTGTCCTTAAATATACTGAATAAACATTTTTTTGTTCATTTGCAAATACTAATTCTAGCAGGACTTCAAACAGATTGAATCATATATAAGAAAATGCTTGAATTTGATCGAATTAATGATGAATTTTACACAAATTTTCTTGTTTTCAAAATGAAATTGTAATGGCTTTAAAAAGCAGAAGATACAATTTATTTATAGAGCTCCGACATACCCTCAGATGACAGGACACGAATTCAGAGTTAATGTGAAAGCAAAGTCAAGTGAGAAAAACTCAGAAATTAATTTGATAAAGTTTCCACATTTTTCTTCTATTTAATTCAACATGCATTATGCACAGGATATTGTCCTTTAATAGACTGAATAAAAAATTATTTTTTTCATTTGCGAATACTAATTCTTATTCAATCTATCGAAAAATGCTGACAGCACTTCAAACAGATTGAACCATAGAAAATAAAATGCTTGAATTTGATCGAATTAATGACGAATTTTCCACAAATTTTCATGTTTTCAAAATGAAATTTGTTTAAAACAGAAGATAAAAGGTTTACATAGAAAAACTCAGAAATTAATTTCATAAAATTTCCGCATTTTTCTTCTGTATAATTCAACATGCATGAAGCTCCAGGACAGTGTCCTTATTAAATATACTGAATAAACATTTTTTTTATTCATTTGCGAATACTAATACCTAGCAGGACTTCAAACAGATTGAAACATATTTAATAAAATGCTTGAATTTGATCGAATTAATGATGAATTTTCCACAAATTTTCTTGCTTTCAAAATGAAATTGTAATGGCTTTAAAAAGCAGAAGATACAATTTATTTATAGAGCTCCGACATGTACTCTATAAGACGACAGGACACGAATTAGTTGTTCATACGTAAATAAATCGTATTAGAAAATCATTAGAAATTAAATGTGAAAGCAAAGTCATGTGAGAAAAACTAAGAAATTAATTTGATCAAATTATTGCATTTTTATCATATGTAATTCAACATGCATGAAGCCCAGGACAGTATCCTTTAATAAACTGAATAATTTTTTTTTTTTTTCATTTGCGAAAATTAATTTTTATTCATTTTATTTAAAAACGCAGTCAGTACTTCAAACAGATTGAATCGTATGAAGGAAAATGCATGAATTAATCGTCTTACTACTATTTTGTCGAAATAGAAGAGTTATTATATAACCCTTCGAATACCTGAGTCTAAAATTGAACTGATCCTATCGTTCACTATTATGGCAATAATCTTGTATACAGTATTCAACATATTGATATCATGTGAGTTCAGTTTGATTAACAATTCATTTTTCCACTCCATTGGAATATCGTCTGGCAACCTGAATTCACTAAAAATGGAATCTAATTTTTAATGCAATATCATATAAGTTCATCACTAAAAACATAACTGTAATTTCCGCAAAAAAAATCTCTAATATTGTTTCACTGTGTGTGCACCCATAATAGACTTTCAAACCACATGGTTATCCGAATCGTCCCTTATATTAGCGTCACTTACATGCATATTACAATATCCGGTGTATGTACTTGTTCAATTTTTAGTCACCTTTATAACGTCTAACCGCACCTCATCGCCCATGGAATTTAGTATTGCTTTAATTTGTGTTAGTATCAAACTAAATCCATTCACTTTTGTGGTTGCGACCCAATCAAAGAGAGAAGCGCAATTAAAGAAACTTAATACGTATATAAATCATCATCTAGACCTTTCACTCCACATGTGAGCAAATGGGACATTTGAGAGGATGATTTATACTAATTATTTGTTTTTTTAGAATTTATTAACAAATAATTGTCTTAGTTATAGTATTATTAAATTAGTAGTAAATTATATATAAAAATAGTATATTATATATAAAATCACATTCAACAATCAATTTTTCTTGAATATTTTATAATATTCGTACATAGAAGTGGAATTAAGTGAAAACCTAATTGCTATTAAGGAAAATTCACGAAAGAAAATTCATATTCTTCAAAAAATGCGCATGACTACAATTCTGCAAAAAGCAAGAAAAAAAATTTCACATTTTCTTTTTAATAATATATTTTCCAAAATGTTTTAGTCACAAGTTAGTCATTTTCTAGTGCAGTTCAATTAATAAATAATAAAATTAGTCCAAGTGTGTATATTGTGCAGATAGATAAAACGAATGAATTTGAAACTCTTAACATTTTTTTTTAAAACATTATACTCATACCTATAAAAATGTTTTTCCGTCGTGTATTTTCACGTAAAGAAACATCGGGACCCATTATTAATGGTAGATTTTCCAACTCTGAACCGAATGTTATTATTGCGAATACCACAAATTTACCTGTATCACCACAAAGAGTATTACGAAAAGCATCTTTAGTTGATGATAAACGTGGATTATCAGTATTACAATTGACACCATTATGGGAACATATAATAAGAACAAAATCACTACCAGACAATATTAATGTATCCGAAATATTTGATGAATTTTTAGAAAGATTTCGTGATCCTGAATGGCAAGTTAGACAACATGCTTTAAGAGTTCTAGTTGATGTGTTAATTGTTATGCGTCAGGAAGCTGATCAATATTTTTCAACATTATTAAAACCATTGATTGAGAATTTAGGTCATGAGGCACCAGCCGTACGAAAGGGAGCTCTGGACGTCTTAAAAGTTTATATGTCTGAAACATCAATGCCAGAAACAATTTTATCACAAATTATTGAAATTGGAATGGATAAAAAAAATGGTCAACCAATTGATCAATTACAAGAAAGAGTTTGTGTTGGTGTTATACTTTCATTGCCATCACTGATTCATACAAATTTAAATACAATAAAACGTAGTTATATTTTAAAAATGGCAATTAATTCACTAACAATGAAAATGATTCAAATAAATTATCAAGAAATAACATTGAAAGTTCTATTAAGAATTCGACAAATGATTGGTTCCAGAGAATTTTCTGATTATATTGCACATGGTGCATACCGTGAATTTGAATTGTTATGTAATGTTTATGGTTTACCAGGTTCACCAAATTTAAGAGATTCAGGTATTGATTTATATGTACCACAAAGTGCTGATAGTAATCGATCATGGCAAATTTTAACACCACGATCAGAACAAAATACAATTATAAAAAGAACTGAATTAAATTGGAAATCTACTGACGACGATGATTATGATGATACTAATAATAATAATAATAATAATAATAATAATAATAATAATAATAAAAATAATACTAATGATAATAATAGTAATAATAATAATAATAGTAATAATAGTAATAATAATGAAAATATAAATAATATAAACGATTATACAAATGGAACTATAAATTATTTAAATTTAGAAACTGAATGTTTAAATGATAAATTAGAAAATGACTATAGAGATGAAAAAATTATAATGGAAACTGAAATAAAAATTCAGGATACATCGGTAACGATGCGAATTTTGGAAGCACAAAATTCCCATGAAATTGATTCAAATGATGAAATTGATGATACAGACGATGAAGATAATACATCCGTTTATGAACATAATGGGATTGTACGTATATTAACCGATAGTGAATTAGAAGAAATAAATAATAATTATGATGAATTTGAATATTTAAGACGTACACCACGAAGAGTTACATTTGGTGGTGAAATTGTTAAAATGCGAACACCAGATACAGATAGTGTAACGCAAAGTGATACTGATGATGTTAAACAACGAATTTTTAATAATGACAATAATAATAATGATAATAATAATAATAATAAAAGTAATAACATGATTCCGCTTAGTAATTCACCATTAACAATATTAGAACAAACACAAAATTTAACCATTGAAATTCCAAATGATAACACATTACCAATTTCTTCACTAGACACTTTAATACGTCCAGAAATAGCAAATATAAATATACCAAATACGACTACCACATTACATAATCATAATGATGATGAAAATATTGATGAAAATTTGGATACATTAACAAATAATTCACCAAAAATGAACGTACCATCAATGTCACCAAAACATAATAATAATAATATTATTGCCAATAGTAATAGTAGATTTAGAAGGATAAGTATAAGTCCTGTAGATGATATAATTTCATCAAAAAAAAGTCATAAACAGATTGAAGTTTTTCATAATTTACAACGTAGCCCATTAATATCACCAAAATCACGACAAAATTCCATAGACAATAAAAAAGAAGATACAATTGATAATGATCAAAATGAAAATGATAATTTAAATGAAAATACAGAAATAATTGTGGAAAATTGTAAGGTTGATGATTTATCTAATGAACAGACGATAGTAAATGATGAGGTGAAAACTTGGGAAAATTTGAATTTATTAGATGCAGAAACTATTAAAAAATTAAAAAGTGGCGTAAGTTTATAAATTTAATTCTTTTTTTTTTATCCTTTACAGTTGCATTTAAAATTATAATGCTTAATGTTTAGCATATTTTTAACGACAAGTGTATTTTGTATTTTGTACATATATCTTTTCAGTAAATTTTAACTGAAAACCCACTCTATTTTCCAATATATACTGTGAAACATTAGTTGGGGTTGACTAATGATTTAAATAATGTTGTATGAGTGGTGCGTAAAAGCTACGTAATTTATTAATGAGATGTTTTTCTATACCAAGTCTGACAACTACTCATATAATTGACATATTCTACTGATCGTGAGCAATGATCTGGATCTTATTCATCAATTCCATTCATAACCCAAATAAATTACTTTACCTATATATTATTTAATAATGAGTATGTGGTATATTTCTAATTCTATGATCATCATTATATGTGATTCTGTAATAATTAAACTTAATTACACACTTTTTAAATTGGTGTTTCTCTCGAAACATAATAATTATAAATATTATGCGAAATTTTTGGTATTATTCTACATAATAAATAATTAATTATACTTATAAAATAACATGGTTGCGTGTTATTTCATTATTTTTTTTGTACATAAAATTAACTATTCCTAGTAAAGATGTCTTGATAATAGCGATTCAGGTCGTATATTCGTTGTCGCGACATTAGATTCTTTCAAAATAATATACACCTTTAAATGAAAACATTATTTTTCTAATAAAATATTAATCGGTAAAATGAAAAATCAATATGAAAATTATTATTTTACAACAATTACTAAAGTGGGTGTAATTTTGATTATGTCTCCCTGCTGGCTATTAGGATAATAAGTATATTTCGTAGAAATGTGTCTTCGGAAATTTGATTAATTATATTATTAATTCAAGTTTAACACTATATCAAATACTATATGGAAAATCTATCTAGGAGTGGATAAATAGACGTTGTTGATTATAATAATCATTATCATCTTGAACTTTTTTTCATATGGAAACTGCTTCATATTAAATGCCTTCAAATATGTTGTTATTTTATTTAACAATAGCTAAAGAATTAAATAAGAAAATATTATGCATATTATTTATCAATTTAAGTCATTTTCAACATATTATCGACAACTCACTTTCTATGGATTTAATGTTTATTAAAAGCGTTGGGGTGGAAAAACCTATCATTTGTGATCGACACTTAAAAGATGGTCTTAATGTCGTGCTTATCAACCAGTTGAAAAACAATCTTAACAGCAAACTAGATGCATATTATAAATGGCAAAGAACATTGTAATGTTGTAACGACTTTCTATGCACTCGTAAGGAGTAAAGGTTACGTTGATGGTGACTAAAATATCATAACTTTCCATTTACAGTATGTGTTGTTTTGTATGATAAATCGAATGAATTTAAAAGGTGTATTAATATGTTATAGAATGTTAATTTTAAGGTATGTATTCCATGCATGTATAGCAAATATTTAGTGTACCCTATTTATATATACATTTATAATAGCTTTTAGTAGTTTCTTGAAAATCAGTGGAAAGTGAATATAATATTTATGAATGAAATTAATACCCGTACATAGGTTGTACTCATATATAGATGTATATTGTTGAATGTTAAGTTAAGCATACAATAAAATCTCACGAAATATTTTGAAACTAGGACTAATATACGAATATATTAAAGGGTGATTAGTTTCGTGATAAAATAAAAAACAACAATTGAAATAATAATATAGGAAAAATGGGCCAAATATGCTATTAAATATAATATTTAATATATATATATATAAAGAAAATAATAAATTTTCATGTCAATTTGTTAAAGTACAATTTATTCATAAAGGGTAGCTAATATGGATTGTTTGCTGACCTGGATTACATAGGTATATATAAAATTGCTTGTACATAAAACATATCAAATATGAACAATTATAATATAAACAATTTATATATATATGCAAGTAATCGTCAAGAGTCCTATGTAGACCGGTTAGACTTCATCAAATACAATGTGGCTGAGTGTTTTACCTTGAATATCTGCACTTGTATTTGCATAAAAATATCACCAACTACATCATGATGTAGACCATAAAGATTTGTCATTCAATCAACTCTTTAACAATAAGTTTTATTTTATTGATATGGCATGTGAATGATCTGATTCTCATTTGAGATCATCAAAACCTTTCCTGGATTGAATTGAACATTCTTTTCTGAAACTTCTATAAGTTATAATATTCCTTGCTTGATACTCAAATTAAAACGAATGGTAAAATTAATGTAGGCCACATTAGCACTGTAACAAAATTATAATTTTGAAAATAACATTTTTTTGCTTCAATGCTCTCTACTCATTTTCCCAATGGTCGCCAAAGTAATTTATGTGATATAGTAATACTTATGAGGATAAAATTTTTGTGGCCTTACAACGGTAAAAGTTTTGTGGTGTCACAGTAATAGGCCTGATACAAGTCAGTATGGTAAATTAAATTTTTAAGTACTTATTTATGGTTCCTGCTCGTCGGACAGTAAATTGTTTTTTTTTTTTCGATAATCTCTATATGGTCACACAGTATTATTTGAATTGTCTCATGATAAGTGGTCCCATGTTAAAATTTTTATGACTAAATAGATGGTACCAAATTCGTATTTGTGTGAAAAATATGTAAATAACAAACTACAGATATAGCTGCGAAGATTTACTCCCCCATTGAACTTAATTATTCAGTTGTAGAACTCAACAAATTATACATTTGATTACATTTTTTCCATTTGGAAATCTCAATTTATATTGTTTTTTTGGTAGCTATCTGATATTGCTTGTATGTTGGAAATGGCAATTTTACATCGTAATGTGGAACATAATTATACAAATGATGTAAAGATCTAGTTGATGATGAACTATGATAATGTGAATGTTGATTGACTTTACAATATGATGAATTGAGATAACGTTTAGCAAATAGTTTCATACATTGAATAGCATTACAATAGTTTCAGATAATATGAGACTGATTTGTAAACGATTTGTAACGAATTCAAATTTCATATGATGATAGTAATAAGAAATTAAATATTAGTCAATCTAATTGAAACAATATTTAAAATATTACATGCAGTTTTACAGATGACAACTGTTGAAATCAATAACAATGTTTCCAACTTTTTTATTACATTACATGCAGTTTACATTAAATTATAATTATTTAGTGTACCATAAATCATATATTATATTTACCAAAATTATTCTGTCATTATGAACATATGAGTACATAAGTTATTATTTTCGTAATATTAATGTACTTTCTATATATACGAGTACATATCAAAAACATTAAATCCATTTATGTCAAGGATGTTCTTTACAATTTAAATTATATGTCTATAAGTTATAACGTCTGGATGGACGTATGTCCATTAATCAACCCACTGCATGTAATTCATTAATTTTTCTAACTTAGCAAATGGATAAGAAATTAATTAAATTTAAAAATAAATTCTAATTTGCTTTTTATTTTCATATTAAAAATAGTTTACGTTTTAATTGTAGAGAAATAAAACGATATACAACGTTTGTTATAAATAACTCATTTTAAATACTTATTTATACAAAACTTGAATTATGTCACCGTTTTCAAATTGTTGCGAAATCCTAAATAGTGAAACTTTTAAAAAAAAAATCCATTTCTTCACAATGGATTTCCATAAACTTAATGAATACTTTCGTAAGTTTAGAATTATAAATTAGTAGCTATATATGCAATATAATTATTGCTAAAAACTTTTCTTATCTAAATTGAACTGAATACATAAAATGCAATGAATTATTCTCAGTAAATTGTTGGTTGCATTTTTACTAGACTTTTCACTGTTTAGGGAAATAAAATAAAAAATAATTGGCAACAAATTTGGAATTATTTGAGATAAATGAGAAAATTTAGACCACAATCACCAGAATATATACATTGAGGATACATATAGTTGGAGGATCGTTTGAATATGTTTAGATTTACGGTAAGGTGTTTGTGTAGATACATTTTATTTTCCTCTTATGATTTTCGTTTCAAATATATAAGTTCCACATGAAACAAATTGATACAATCTACAGGTAGCTTTGGGCAAGAAAACTCTAATGGTTTTTTTTTATCAAATGTGATTAATAAGAATTATTTTGACTATTTATTTCATGACATATTTGGTATCACATTATAAAATATTGTTTTATTAGTGCAATTTCCATTTAAATTATTATTATAGTAACAAACCGATATTGTCATTCAATTATATAAATAAAAACATTATCAATATATTTATAATTATATATAATTTATCTATGCCACAGGATTGGAGATTACGATTAAATGCAATAAATGCCTTAGAAGAATCACTTAAATCAACAGAAAATTTAGCAATTGTTCAACCATATTTAGAATCACTATTACGAACATTATTGTCATCGGAAAAGAATGCTGATATTTGTGAAGATAAACGAAGAACACTTATAAATTTAATAACACGATTACCATTAGATAATTTAGAAAATAGAACTGGACAAATATTAATTGGATTGTGTCGACAAGGTGGTTCTGGTAGTAATCATGTAATAAAAGCATTAATGCAAAGATTATCACCAACATCTGTTGTTCTCCGTTTATTATCTGATGAATTTCTTAAAGCTAGAAGTTCACGAGTAAGTAACATATATTCCACCTATCTATTAATTAATTTAATTTAATATATAAAATAATTAATTTTATTTCAAAGTAAAAAAAAAAAATCATTTATTTATTTTATTATATTTTAATGTTAATAGTTTCGTGAAAATGCATTACAAATGGTATTGTATGCATTAATGACATTTCCAAGTACATATTTTGATATTGCAACATGTGTGGGACGTGCAACGCAAGCAGCAAGTGATCGTAAGAAACGTGTACGACAAGCATCTTTAGATGTAATTGCTGTTCTGGGACAAATTAGTTCACCAAAATCAATATTAGACAGTGTAATAAATGTGGCTAAAGATAATAATGATTTTGATCATTTATTGGCTGCAATTAAAGCACGTTTATTGCGCAAACAATTGCCAATTATTAGTGCCGATGGTAATGTTCAATATGCATTAAGAATACCGTCACCGCAAACAGATCCATTAGAGATTTTTGGTGCTGATATTGAATGGATTATTGCTGGCATTGGTTCTGTTTCACCAACATCATTAAAACGACGTGCACAAAAAATTCAACCGCAAAATTACGCTAATCGAAAGTCAATGTATGATGACTCGAAAAGGTAAATTTTTATGATTTTCATTATTTTTGGTTGGGAGTGTTTTTTTCTTCTACCTTTTCTTTTTCAAATTTATTTGTAATGTTTTTGTAATGATTTTTTTTTTTTTTTTTGTTAATTGTATTCGTTGAATGAAACTTATAAAATTCAATTTACATCATTATACAGATATTTAATGGATAATACCAATTCTAAGAAAGCACCTCATGAAATATTAGCTGTTGGCGTTGGTGTTACACCGGAATTTAATCGTTTTAATAATGGAAAGTCAGGATATTTTGGAAAATCTGACCAGCCATCATCATCGGTAAATATATTTTTGGATTATTATATAGTATTTTCAGTCATAAAAGTTAATAATGAATGGTTGCATATATTTTTAAAGTTTGCCTCACTTAATAAAAGCATAATTAAAAATTATGATTGAAAATAATTCTTTTCATATGCTTCGATATGATCTGTTTGGAAATTCTTCTACAAATTTAGATCCACAATTAAGCTTAGAAAGGGGCTACATAAATTTAAAATGCAAATGAAAATATTTTATATTATGATATTAGCGTATAATAGACGCTAATATCATAATATATATCACGGAATTAAGGAATTAATTTTCATGAAAATTATTCTATTTAAACAATTGAACAAATGGAATTTGTATAGCAATTTATGTAAAATAGTTTCATAATTACGTTTGGTATTTATTATATTTTGATAATGAATAGTAATTAAAATACGAGAATTTGTATTGGCTAAATATAAAATATACTATAATTAGTAATGAAAATTTTTGCAAATATGTTAATTGTACTAGTGTCCTACTTGATTTTTTTTTGAAAATTCTGTTCTAAATTTAAAGGATCAGTAATTGATATGTGTACCTATATATATTTGCATAATTTGAATTAGAAAACGTTAAAGTCATACTCTAATTTTTTAAATAAATGGTTGAAAAAACATCTCATCAACAAACTAGTTAGCTCGGAATCTATGCACCACTCCACTGAAAATTCGAATGAATAACAGAATTATTAAAATTGATCCTCTGGAATTTTATGCACAACTCTTCTGAAAATTCGAATGTATAACTGAATTATTATAATTTTTATAACATTTAATGTTAAAAATAACAAATTAACATCGTAATGTCGCATATATGCAACCTTAAGATGTTAAGGTAAAGATGATTGAGATGAAGCGAAAATCGATCGAGTAAAATGAAGGTGCTGGCCAGACATCGAATGGCAGTTATTCGTTGACGCCCTATGCTCTCGCGCGTGAAATAAAATTCAAGATTATGATGATCATTCAGAATATAATCAAAGTAAAAATCAATAATTATATTTTCGCATTATTTCGCAACATTTTGTAACATTTTTCGTGATTATTGTAAAGAGAAAATTATATTAT
>JANSTX010035398.1:0-10402 GCA_027564355.1 Penthetria funebris | reverse complement strand
GAGTGCCTGTATCAATATGGTAGGGGATAACATAAGGTCAATTTGATGACTCGAGATCGAAAACATTGTTGTTCGCGAAATTTATATGCTCCCAAAAATTCATAGTATTATTCTAGATTTGCAAATAACCACAGTCACCTCAATATACGTCAGACCGATCGCCGCAGTATAAGATCGATCCAATTCCACTTTCATCGGCTGGCAATTTTTATTCCTCGCCTCCAAATCTGCCAGTCTTCACAAATACTCATTTGATATTGTATTCGGCCAGAAAATACCGTTAAAGCAATGGCTTGACAAGTGTTCTTCGGGCTCTGCTCCATCGAGACAAATGATAGAGAGGTGGTTTACTGATTTTAAACGCTACCGTACAAACACCGATGATGTTGAACGCCCTGCAGAAAACATAAAAAAGTCCACAAAATGGTTTTCACCGATCGTTAGATGAAGTTGAGTTAGATAGCTGATATCTTAAAAATATCAGAACGCAGCGTATTTACCATTTTGCATGAGCGCTATTTGGAGCTGTTTCAGAGCAATAAAAACCATTCTTTCATGGAAGAAACGTGGATTCATCACTACACTTCGGAGTCAAATCGGCAGTCGGCCGAGTGGATAGCAAAATATGAATGCGCACGGTATTTTATTTGTCGATTACCTTGAGAAAGGAAGAACACAATAGTGAATATTATATATGGCATTATTGATGCTTTTGAAGGAAGAAATTGTGCAAAAACGACCCCAAATAATGAAGAAAAAGTGCTCTTCCACCAAGACAATGCACTGTGTCACTAGTCGAACTCAACAAAATTGCACGAATTGCACTTGGTATCGCTTTTCCATCTACGGACCATTTCGGATCTGGCTTCCAGTGCGACTACAACCATTTTCCAGACCTAAAGAAATGCTCCAGGGAAACAGATTGCCGAAACGGTAAGTGAAGTGTAGTTTATGTTGATGAAGAAAATCGAATTTTGCCTAAAAGCTGTTGTTTTATTGGTCATCCCACGAAGTAATTGAGTGATGTGTTAATTGATATAAGTTTTATTTAAATCTATGGTTTACTATTTTTGTTTACTATCTGTTATTAGTGAAAACACAGTACCTCATTTTTTTCCTTTATTTAGAATCAACTGCTTTCTTGTATTTCACGTTTCGTCTGAGCAGGTGTTTCTAAGGTGTGACTAAAATGGGTTATTTGCGAAGTATCACTTAGTAAAAAATTTATGTAATATTTATTACTTTTGTTTGTCGTACATTTAGATCATCCTCAATTAGTCGTCTAACACTGAATCTAGATTTTCACAAAATTCTCATGCATAAATAGAAATAATCATCATGTTCAGTTTATTTTAAGATCGGTTTGAGTTAGGATCAACAATGCTGATAAGATGAATTCCTGATCACATTGGGCACTTGTTTTGTAACTAACATTCTATTTAACCAACCTAGGTAGTTGTGGACATATAACTCGCAATATCGAAACTTTTTAATAAACGTCAACAAATGACCTCTGATTGAATATATGATGACGATATTTTACCTAATTAAACGACCTGTTTCATCAACTAATAATGTGACAAGGAAGTTACTTTAATAGACTGTGATGAGGATTAAAGTGAAAGGTGCTCATTTAGAAATTTTAATGTTTATTAGAAACTATTGCCGTTCTTCGGTTAACATTTAATGGCCCTGTGAGGCGTTACGGTTTTGATGATGAAGGTGGAACAAATAGTTCAAATATTATTTGGAAATCATCCCTTATTTTCGACAAATTTTCTCCTCAACCTGTGAATAGTCAATAATTTTGTTTACCAGTAGGTATATAGCAAAAAGGATATGCATTTTGTTTAATGAAATGTTATAATTTTCTTGGAATGAAAACGTTTACAATTAAAACAACTAGAATTATGTGTTCTCCATTCCAAAAGAAACAAATTTTTTTTTACCCTTAAAAACATAAATTATGTTCATTTTTTTTTTTTGTGTTTAAATTATTCAAGTTAGACTAGTTTTAAATCAATTATCATACTCGTATAATACTCGTAATATGTAAAATTACAATATTCTAAGTTGAAAATAGAAAATAAATTATAATTTTATGTTTAAAATATAATATTTAAATAATTACATTTGTCTTAATTGATATTTTGACAGTTTTATATGTTCAATGCAACATAAAAACTGAATATTACAATTTTTTCCAAATGAATATCTTAAATTGAACTAGACCTTTAACACAGTGGGGATTCGTCTGGTTCTATTAAACATTTACGTTTCTTTCTTTAAAAAACCAACAAAAAAAAAAATTTAGTTTAAAAATTGTTCAAGTTTAATATGTAAATTGGTTATTTTGTTTATTTTTTATGCTTAAGTACTTAAATATTTATTTTAAGAAGAGTTTATATGGTAAACGAAAATTATATATCATCAGTTATAATTTATGGTTCATACTTTTATGAACATAAATTAATAGATTAAGTATTTAGGCATTAAAAATTATAATTGAAATACAAATTCAATTGAATGCTGCAAAGATTCAGCAATATATAAATTCAAGTTTAATAAAGCCACATTTTGTTGTTTTCATTGATTAGACGGAACAGTCAATGTTTGACAGTAATAATCAAACACTTGAATTTGAGGGTGGTCTGAATTTAGAATAATCACAAAATGAATTGAATTCTTAACAAATTGCATGACATATGTTCACGTGAAGGTCACGGTGTAACGAAATTTGATACTTACATCTTTTCAAAGACAGCTAAAATTGCAATGACGAAGTAATGCAATGCCTAATTATTAAATAACATCAAACTCCACTAACATAGGCAGATGCGTATTTACATCTCATACTGCTAAAATACTTAATTCCACGATAAACATTGTCAATAAATAGCCGTGAAACACATCCGAATTGAATTAAAACTTGTAACGTTAGAAAAATGCTCTGGTTTAGATGGCTCAATTATTGAGAAGAGGTATAAAATCGATATTCTTGGGTTGAGCGAATCTCTGGTGAAAACTTATGTTTCTCGGCAAACCAAGTCACATGGATCACAGCATCGAAATCGTTTCATTTCTATGTTTATCTGCAATGTGTAAGGCTCGTCGAGTAAAAGTCGAAATCAGATCCTATAATTACAGCCAGATTCAATAATATTGGTAAAATTTGTAACAATAATTCAGATTTACGCCAATATTGAGCACGTTTCGTCTAATGACAAAGACGCTTCTTCCATCAAATTTCATACTGCGTTACTTTAACAGATTTCGTATTCCAGAAGGTCGAATGCAACTGGACTGGATATGGCGTTTTTAAATAAATACAGACAAAGTGTCAGATTGCCGAACTTGAGCGGCAATACAAATAGCTCACATTAGTTCACGACAGCTTCATGCAGGTAATAGTTTCAAATGTCGTAAAGTCAAAAATTAGTTTAACAGGCGGCTTCTTAGACTATGAATAATGAATTGAATTTAGAGGTTTTAATCCCTCACCAATTTTTTTTTATAATCGCACTTGTTTGTGATAACTTAGGTACCGATCATATGCTGATTCTCAATATGATTATAATAATTTCAAAATTACTAAAACCTAAATGCTATTATGGATCCAAGGACAAGGCAGCTATATGAGAACCGAATATAACTTAAATTTCTGACCAATTCTATTATCGATAAAACTATAGCGTCGAAGAGACATAATGCGGGGTAAAAGAAAATATTAATAACGCAACCTATTAAACGGTTGGATGCAGGTAAGTGAATATCAATGCAATACACAACATTAAAAAATGGTTTACAAAAGAAGTGAAGATTTTGGCAAGTAAAGGAAGCTCATAATTTGCTCAATTGGTATGTTATCTGTCACTTGTTTGCATCTTATTGGTTTTTTGGCTATAACAATTGATTTTGTTTACATGTTAAATGTCAACATGTTTAATCTTTCTGCATCTTGTTTGAATGCAAATAATAGACGTTGCAAATCGTCATCATTTTCTGCATTGAGAACAGTATCTGCTGTATGAGACCAGTTATGTTTTACTGCATGTTAACTTCTTCTAAACGGTTTACATACGGTCGAAGGCTTCGTAAATATCTAGATAATTTCCTGAAGTCGTTTGGATAAACAAATTGTCCAAGTTTTGTTTGATACCTATTTTAACATATCCAATGGAAACCCGCAGTGATACGTCCATAACTAATATGGTGACAACAGAAATGAAGAGTTTACGTACAATCACTTGTTATTCGCTCAGAGATAGAATCAGAAGTGATGATATCCGAGATGAATGTCAAATTCAAGATTTAGTAATGAAGCAGCACCCAAGTGGGACACGACCTATTAAAAGGCATCCGAAGAGAAGTCGAAAAAGTTGGACTTACGCATCTCAAAACTAAATTATCAGAAAAACTCAGGACTATGACAAAACGAAAGAAAAAGAAGAAGAAGATATATTTTCATTTGTATGTTTAATGTTAATGTTGTTTTGGGTACCTACGGATTAGGTGGTAATTTTTTAATTGGTGGTACCATATTTACGCATAAAGAGTACTAATATAACTATTGGTAAATGATATGTGTAAGATGCGTATGTAGTTGTAGAGTTGCAAATGTTTATATAATATTTATTATTTTTTGATAATAAGACTGAAATTAGAAATTATGATGGACATAACGAGATAATCTACATCTGCTAGATGTATGAATGTTTAATATAGCAGTGGTTTACTAGCCTCGAATGAGATTCAGCAAATGTAAATGGAGTAAGTACTTTCATCATCTCCTGGCCAATTCCACATTAAAACACAAAAAAGAGAGAACTATCGTAGCTTTAAAATTGATGGTCAAATACAATGTCAAACGAGAATTTATGGAGACTGGCAGATCTGGTGGCGATAAACAGAATTATTAAGTGAATAAAGCAGAATTTGATCTGTCATATACAGTGCAAAATTGATCTGACATCAAAAGTGCAAAATCAGCACTTGATTAAATTCGTTAATATTAAGTAAATGAAAGTATGGCGAAAGAAGTATAATATTTTTGACATGAGCAAAAATGTATGTTATATGTTAAATGTATGAACAGACGGGCGAATTGGCGGACAAATGGAAAACTGTTTTTTTTTGGTTCTCGACAGTCGGTTATCTTTATATATTCTCCCAATATGGATACATACTCAATTATCATGAATTTTTTGTCTATCAGTGGGCACTATTTGATTCGTTTATAAATGGTAAAGTATAAGTTGTGATCCACTGTATTTTAGAATCGGTTAAAATATTTCCTAATCACAACTGTAGTGTGTAATGTTAAACTGTCAAATTTGGCATCTTGCTGGCTTTATGGTAATGTTTGACAAAATTGACACACTAAGTCACATGATTCAAGTGGCTCAGAGTTCAGTTGGGAGAATAACGACAGTGGTTCCTCAATGCTCCAGCAGCTTTCGTTCCCTTGAGGCGTAAAGTTTACCATAATGATGATGAAACAGTTTTTTTTATCATTTGCAAAATATTTTTTATCCTCATTCATTACTACTTTCAATTTACGGTTTTGCACGTTGCATCCAGGTTACCATGTGGATTTGAAATCAATATCAAGTTATTTTTTTGCATACTAAATAATTTCTATTCCCATTAATATTCCAGCATTATCACCTCATTACACTAAATTATTGTAGTATATCATTTTCATTATGTAAAACAACCGTGGGAAATTGTAAAGTTATACTCGTAAATAATATTTTTGCAAGATAATTTTGAAACAATAATTTTCCTATAAACAAAAGAACATAAGCAAATAAAACTAATTAAAATATTTTAAGTAATTATAAAATCAAAATTAAGATGTTTTGAGATAATTAGAAACAAAAAAATTAAATTAAAAATAATACGTAGGTCTTTGAATTAAAACTAAATAAAACCATAATATCTAATTTAAATAGACAGCAATCAAAAAATAATTGACTCAACATTTTATTTTTGTTTTAAAATGATGTAAGCATAGGCACTACTAATATTTTGAAATCATTCTGTAAAAGGAAAACAGATTAGAACATCTTTATTGTATTGTCTGAAATAACTTCTAGTATAACTTAGGAAAGTATTTAGATTCAGCCTTTATATTTTCTATTCAACCGAACTGCAAGCTAAAACATGTAGGTATAGCTGTTATAGTAGTCTAATACGGTGTATCGTGGAAGCATGCATATATTTCCTTAAGTAAGTATATGTCTCTAGTCAGCGCTTCAACTTCTGCTCGTATTTGATTGGACTATACATGGTGTTAGGTGATGTTTAATCACTAGAATTTGCTATCTTGACATTGCCGACGTCATATGTCTGCATTTGCATGCGAAATTAAAACGACTTGTAAAATACACTTTCCGTATTAATCTAAATAATTTTATTTATTCTGGTAGTTTAAGTTCAAGTTTCAAGCACATACGGAAGACCATGAATTTTTTTTAGTTTGACATGATATTTTTTAATCCAACAGCTCATATATGGTCAATATTATTCCAAGACGTTTCTTTATTAACTTAGAAATTATAAGATTTGGTTCGTTAATTTTATGTTTGAAACCGTAATAAATTCTACATGGATTGATTGGAATATATTCTAATTATAACTATGCACAAAAATGATACATTTTTAGTCAAATAAATTTTAAATTTCACAATTCGATATTTTTCACAATTATCGGACTGAGCTACTTCACATTGGTTATTGGCATCCGACATACAAATATATATATTTATACAAATTATGAGCATTAAACTATTGTCGTTATTGGCATCCGGTTGCATATATACAAATCATTTGAAATAAACTATTTACGAATGAAACTAAAAGTAATTCATTATTAATATAGTTGTTGTTATGTACGAGAATATTATATTATATTCAAATCTGAAATAGCAAATTAACAATCCAGTGGGTTCGTTGGTACTCATATCTGACACTGTATACGAGTAATTATCGTATTACAACTATTTGGATTCAAAAAGAACATATAAATTATTGTTCTTTGACATCTCGGTCTAATATATAAAAATATATAAACTAATAGAATACTGTAGAATTGACATGATAAATAGGTATCTCAATTAAAGTGTAAGCGCGTACTCTGATTTTGAACTAATAGTTCTCATCAGTACAGTAATTACCCAGTAGAAAGAGACATTAAAATTGTTAGAAAACTGCATTTTAAATTTAAATGTTTTAATTATGTACTATTATCTAATTGACTGTGAATAATTTTTTGTTAAACATCCTTAGAATTTTAATAATTAATAATCTCATACTACCATCTTAAGAGTCGATTCATCCGCATTTGTTTCTATTAGATTGGATTGCTAAAATAATCTTACAAACGTATATTTGATACGAGTATATTGTTTATTATGATAATAATTTACTAGCTGACTTTTTTGCGTAATCTGTTCTTTTACATTTAGTTTGTGTTTACGAAAACTCTACTTTGTGCTTTATACTTGGCCTCTGTACTTAGCAATGACTTTGTGAAAAAATTGGTCCAATGCATAACATCAATTTTTTTTTTTTATTATAATTTCGTCAGACATTTGAGCCAAATGTAGAACTAACCTATACATATTTTACAAAAACATGGATGGGATAATTTCATTTGAAAATTTCCAAATTTTCCAATTACAATAATGAAATGAAAACACGAATAAAAACCATAGACATATATGTTTTATATATCATATAATGATAAAATATGTATTAAAATACGAAACATAATATTTTATTTGTATTATATACTCATCATAATATATAATATATATTAAATAAAAATAAAATTTAATTCTGCCTAATTAAAATCGACAATCCAAGCAGCTGTGGACTTTACTGACTTTGAAAACTGAGCAAAAATCAAAGACTTACTTATTGATTTGAATGCACTAAGCAAACTGATCCAGAAAATAATGAAACATGACGCTTTAAGTCATGTTTCGTATGTACTTTGTGACTTCAAAACATATGCTTGTTGAGCAGACACGGACAAGTGGATGAAAATGAAACGAATGGTTCAGCTCACAGATTGGTTTGGGCATAAATCCTTTAATACAATTGAAGATAGATTCGTCGATGGGTTTCCGTCTTGAAGTGGATAATACAGTTATATGTTTGATAAGTTATTTGGCAATGGTGGTGCTGAAGAAGATGTCAAATAACGCAACAAAGACACAACATGTATTCAGAATGCTAACTGAAATGTAGCAATCTACACAAGCTTCTGGTCAGCGTAAAATTTTCTTATAATCAAGCCAAATTTTTAATTGGTACTATTGACGCAATTGGTACTATTAACCGCATATTAAATATCTTTTGGTCAAATATAATATCAAATGAGAATTTATGGAGATTTTCGGGTATGAAAATGATGGATACGATTATCAGGCGAAGAATGCAAGTTTTGCAATACACTGGAATTCTTAGAATTGTAGAAAACCTGGTCGATTAAAAGTAACTTTGATAGAATGAAATATTCGTAAAATTATCCGGGAAATAAAATTACAGATCTGAGTATTCAATTTTTGGTTATCGATGGCGAAGTTATTCCTAGTTCTGTATATTTTCATTTGTAGAGATTACATTGCGAATTTGTTACACATATTCATTTTACAGAATGTTCTACACTTTATTGCAGTTGACGCATGTGGTGCACTGTTTTGTGCACTTAAACCATACTCAATAAATATTGCAGATCGTATAATAATTAGCTGCGCCAATCGTCTATAGTGATTCTGGTGAATAGTGCAAATATTTTAGTTAATGATGTCTTGTTCTAGTATGCCGTCAATGTAATTTTTACATAACATAATCAGTTTAAACTTATTATTACGGCTTAACGTGTACAATTTAAGTCTGGACCAATTAGCATCATAAATTTATATATTTATCCACTCGTAACTAGTGTATAATTAATTATATTTATAAAATAGTGAAGAACTAAAATTAGCCATATGTCAGCAATTATTTATCACACGTCAAATATTTCATTTATTCAGAATGAAAAAAATAAAAATTAAATTAAATATAAAAAAAAAAAAACATTATTTATGGTGACAACAATTTTTATTTTAAGTGAGATTACATGTGAAATAATCATTTTTTATATCCTAATGATTTATAAACTTAGTAATTTGAGGTTAACACAACAATCGTGGGTGTATTATATTTACAATCATAATTAATAATTTTATTATTATACGATATGTACCTAAATACATGTTGTATTTATTTAATAAATTAATTTTTCAATATTTTAATGGCAAAATTAGTTAAGTTTAATTTTTTAATTTATATGAGCTGTCAACTTAAATGATAAATTATTAATCTGAAAGTTGAATGATCTTTAAATAGTTATCACTCAATAAGGATTTGTATTGACATAGCACTATTTGAAATGTTTCGAGCACTTATGTCAATACTATGAAATTACTTCAATATCTGCAAATTACGTACAATATTCAATGTGGGCAATAAAAGTCCATCCACATTGTGATTGTGTCATTTTAGGATTTTTCTAAGTTAAAATATCTTTGGCTTAATCTATCCGCGTAATATTACTGGAAACACAATAACAAAATTCTGTGTAATTACTGTAATGATGAGAACTATTAGTTCAAAATCAGAGTTCAAAGTCTTGCACTGGTGCTTTGAATAATATGGCTAATTTCTATGTGAATTTTACAGTAGCAGCTGAAAGGGTCTAAACTTAATCCTGCTGGATTAAATTCAATATACATGACAGTATAATTCCATATTATTCAAAATTATTTCTAAAGTAGATTTGATCGCTATGACACTAAAAATCTTTATTAATAATTATATAATTATGTTACGTTCATTAAAAATTCCATCCTCTTATTATTAACAGGCGTCAGTTGTTGCATCGAGACAAAAATTAGTCTGTAATTATTTTACAATGGAATTTAATCCAGTTTGATGTGATTCGAATTAGACATGTTGATGTTGACAAACATGATATTAACAATATATTTTAAGCCTAGTTTTGAGTATTATTTCGCAAGTCGTCAGAACAGCGAATATATTCAAGGCGACCGGTGCTAATTAGCTTCATAATAATAATTAAAGAAGTTGCATAAATTGTTTTGTTTGATGTAATACAATTAAATTAAAAATCGTAGCAAAATTTTTACTGCAACACGAATTTCCTTGCTGAACACGATAAATAAAGTTACAGTTTAGTTTTGGAAATAGGTATTCATAGAGAACAGACAGTTTATAGGACTGGTAGATCTTGGACAGAAATATGTAATGTAAGTTCTTCTTCTTCTTCTTCTTTCGTTAGGTCATGGACCTGTGTTTTTCTAGGACATTTTATTTTCAGTTAATTTTG